>CAWUFW010017605.1:0-254652 GCA_963921515.1 Calotriton arnoldi
GAACGCGCTCGGGCAAGAGCCTGCTGCGCAGGGAATATGAAACAATACCAAGGCAATAATGCTAATAACGTGCACAAGAAACCGCTATACAAACAGCAACAACGTCAGATTAAGCCAAGAATGTAAGGAATGCACTTAACTGACGAGCAGTGAAGAAAGAGGAAGCGGAAGGGACGTCACGATATTATATACGATGGACTGTGATATGATTGGACTATAGTTGCCTTGGAGACTACCCCCTAATGGTTCATGGGTTGTGTAGTCTTCTGTTTAATGATTGTTGTGTTACGTTTTCTTTGAACTGCTATGCAAATAAAGTGAGGAAAGATATGCATAATCCTCGCCTCCGTCCTGCCATAGAATTCATTAAACTTTATTTGATCTGATTTAGAAACATAGATCATAAAAGTGTACATAAAAACAGTAAATCCTCTTTCCTAATACAATACAGTGAGAATTAATTAAAACCAGTAGGTAAAAACGGGTGTTACAAAGCCCGGTTCAGAGCAACTTCAGGTTAACAGAATCGTAAAGTTCAATGTTTCGCAAGATCAATCTCATGTACTTCGTGCAAAATACGCAATAAGGGGTCCAAGTAAGATGTAACGCTCCAATACCTGACCAGTTTGCACTATATAAAACTGCAGAAAAACTAAAAATAAAAAGTGTTTTGCACACTTCTGTCATTGGGCTATATGTGGGCTACATCTGGGTGATATTTGTGCTACATTTGGGCTCTTTTTTCTCTGGTGGCCATCTTGGGAGACTTATTTGTTATGAAGTTTCCTAATTTCGTCATTTACTGCAGTCTCCTCAGTAGGAAATGCTTTCAGTTTTTTACTTTGATTCCATCAAGAAGGCATTCAGATGTGTCACACATTTGCCATAAATTCAGAATGTTAGCACTCTAGTTGTTCATTAGATCACTGTAGTAAAGCTACTGCTCACCAGGGAGTTAACTGGAAGTCTACTGCTGGTATTGAAAGTGATTGTTTCAGTCTGCATGTCAGAATTTTCTAATGAAATAGAAGAGGATTTGAGATCTCACTTAAAACATGCCCTAAATTTTCTTTCTGCAGCACTAACCATAATTTCTATGGCAAAATGAACCCCCTCATTTTGTTCCTTTTTAAATTAAATGTTTTAAGTGTTACCAGTTTATTCCAATCAAGATGGCTTCAGGTGTGCCATACTTTTGTCATAAGTAAGACTGTTAGCGCTCTAGTTGTTCTTTAGAACACTCTGGGAAGCTGCAGTAGAACACAAAGGCATCAACTGACAGGCTGCTCCTGTTGAAATATAACAGGAAGATATTTGAGATCTCACTTAAAACATGTCCTAATTTTTCTTTCTACAGCACTAACCATAATTTCTATGACAAAATGAACCCCCTCATTTTGTTCCTTTTTAAATTAAATGTTTTAAGAGTTACCAGTTTATTCCAATCAAGATGGCTTCAGGTGTGCCATAATTTTGTCATAAGTAAGACTGTTAGCGCTCTAGTTGTTCTTTAGAACACTCTGGGAAGCTGCAGTAGAACACAAAGGCATCAACTGACAGGCTGCTCCTGTTGAAATATAACAGGAAGATATTTGAGATCACACTTGAAACATGTCCTAATTTTTCTTTCTACAGCACTAACCATAATTTCTATGACAAAATGAACCCCATCATTTTGTTCCTTTTTAAATTAAATGTTTTAAGTGTTACCAGTTTATTCCAATCAAGATGGCTTCAGGTGTGCCATAATTTTGTCATAAGTAAGACTGTTAGCGCTCTAGTTGTTCTTTAGAACACTCTGGGAAGCTGCAGTAGAACACAAAGGCATCAACTGACAGGCTGCTCCTGTTGAAATATAACAGGAAGATATTTGAGATCTCACTTAAAACATGTCCTAATTTTTCTTTCTACAGCACTAACCATAATTTCTATGGCAAAATGAACCCCTCATTTTGTTCCTATTTAAATTAAATGTTTTAAGCGTTACCAGTTTATTCCAATCAAGATGGCTTCAGGTGTGCCATACTTTTGTCATAAGTAAGACTGTTAGCTCTCTAGTTGTTCTTTAGAACACTCTGGGAAGCTGCAGTAGAACACAAAGGCATCAACTGACAGGCTGCTCCTGTTGAAATATAACAGGAAGATATTTGAGATCTCACTTAAAACATGTCCTAATTTTTCTTTCTACAGCACTAACCATAATTTCTATGACAAAGTGAACCCCTCATTTTGTTCCTTTTTAAATTAAATGTTTTAAGTGTTACCAGTTTATTCCAATCAAGATGGCTTCAGGTGTGCCATACTTTTGTCATAAGTAAGGCTGTTAGCACTCTAGTTGTTCTTTAGAACACTCTGGGAAGCTGCAGTAGAACACAAAGGCATCAACTGACAGGCTGCTCCTGTTGAAATATAACAGGAAGATATTTGAGATCACACTTGAAACATGTCCTAATTTTTCTTTCTACAGCACTAACCATAATTTCTATGACAAAATGAACCCCATCATTTTGTTCCTTTTTAAATTAAATGTTTTAAGTGTTACCAGTTTATTCCAATCAAGATGGCTTCAGGTGTGCCATACTTTTGTCATAAGTAAGGCTGTTAGCACTCTAGTTGTTCTTTAGAACACTCTGGGAAGCTGCAGTAGAACACAAAGGAATCAACTGACAGTCTCTGCCCTTGTTGGATGTACATGTTTTACTGAGAATGTCAGACTTCATTCTCACATGACTGAGAAAGATAATGTGAATTTACAGAAAATATGATCTCATTTTAACTTCTGGAGCACCTTCCAAAACTGTATGGGACAAGCATGTGAAAATAGTTTTCTCTCAAACATGATTCATGATATCCCAGCAGAAGGTTTTTCACAGGGTAAAATCACCTTAGAACACACCACAATTCCTGAAATTAGTATGGTGCCATCAACAAATGAATTCTAATGTAACTAAAGTCTGTTATCACCCTTTATAGTTCTCCTTTTGGTAACCCTCAAAATCTTCGATTCACTACAATGCATTTCAATGGGGTACTATCATTTATATTGGTCCCAAGATGGCTGCCAGCAATTCCAGGATGAAGTGCTGACAGCCAATCAGATCTCACGATGACATGTGTGGTTAGGCTCCGCCCAGATATATATGTGTTTTCTTTTTCAAATTTCTCAATAACTACTGAACGGATTTACACCATTTAACCAAAAGGCACGACTCTGAACCAAGGGCTACCTTTTTGCCAAATTTGGTGTAATTCCTTTCAGCAGTTCGGGCTGTAGCTGCGATGAAAGGTTCCTATGGAAAATTGCATGGGGAAAACACGTTTTGGGACCCCTTTTTTCTCGGCTCCCGCTTGACGAATCACCCCGAAACGTTCAGGGTAGGAGCAGACCGGAGCGGGCCATAAAGTTTGAAAATTTCGCGAAGATTCGTCAACCGACGCAAGAGTTATTTCAAATAGAATGTTGCGGATTTCCTATGGAAAATAGGTCCTAACTATAACTATCTACTGGCGACCGCCAGTAGATAATATATATATATATATTCACTGAAAAAACCATAGGTTTTAGGGACAGTTATAGTTAGTTGGACATTGCACTCGTACAAAACCCGTGAAATTCCCCCGTTATAGTTAGTTCAGCTAACTATAACTCGCGCCCCCGCAATGCACTGCTGATGACGTCACATATTACATCACTCATGACATGGTCAGTGACATCACTGATGACATCACTGATGACATCTCAAATGACATCACTGATGACATCACTGATGACATCATCCAGTGACTGTGTGTTTCTGTAAAGTTTAAATATGTTTAATATATATAGGGAAAGGCGTATTGAAGAATGAGTGGGTGTATAAGTGTCTGAATGGATGATTTAGTAGGTGCGTGACTGACTCTATAAGTGAGTGATTAAACGTATCTTACTGAATGCATGGGTTAGTGATTAAACTGTGTGAATGTCTGTATCCGTCTGTCTGTTGGTGTGTAAGCGGCTGCATGGTTTTGCGAATAGCTACATGAGTGTCTATATGGGTTATTGATTGGTTGTCTGAGTATCTGTATGGGTGCCTGAGTGTTTGTGTGGGTGGGGTGTGTGTGACTCTGTACATAGATGTGTGAGTGGGTGATTCACTGGGTGCATGGTTTCAAGAGTGCATCTGTGATGGACTGTATGGGTGGGTGAGTGTGTGTATGGGTGTGTTGGTGAGTGAATGTATATCTCAGTGGTACATGTGTGAGTAACTACATAAGTGAAAGGCAGTATATATGTGTGTTGGAGTATATAAATGGCTATAAGTGAGAGTGTGTGATTGTGAGAGTGGCTGTATGGATGAGTGTGTGCTTGTATCAGTGATTGTATAAGAGCGTAAGAATGTGCTAGTATTTGTATGAGTAATTGAGCTGGTGTGTGTATAACTGTATAGGTGAGTAAATGGCAGTGTGATTAATTATTTGCATGACTGACTAGGTGTGTGAGTACCTCTATGGATGAGTGGCGGTGTGTGAGTGTCTATATAGCTGTATGAGTGCATATGATAGTCCTGTACTGAGTGACCATAAGTATGAGTGACTGTACGGGTGAGTGAGTGGATGTGTGTGTAAACCTAAGAATCAGTGAGTGGGTATGTAGTTATTGGTGTTGGAGTGTCTTTGGTTTTGAGAATGGCAGTCTGTAATTTAGAGTGGGTGTATCAAAGGTTATATTAGGGTGTGAGAAGATGCATCAAATTATTACATGGATGATGTCATCAGTGATGTAATCAGTGATGTCATTTGAGATGTCATCAGTGATGTCATCAGTGATGTCACTGACCATGTCATGAGTGATGTAATATGTGACGTCATCAGCAGTGCATTGCGGGGCGCGAGTTATAGTTAGCTGAACTAACTATAACGGGGAATTTCACGGGTTTTGTACGAGTGCAATGTCCAACTAACTATAACTGTCCCTAAAACCTATGGTTTTTCAGTGAATTTCAAAGGTTTTTAAATGCTAATTTCTAACTATAACGTGTCTGAAACCTATGGTTTTTCAGTGAATTCAAAGGTTTTTTAAATGCTAATTTCTAACTATAACTGTCCCTAAAACCTATGGTTTTTTCAGTGATTTTCAAAGGTTTTTTAAATGCTAATTCCTAACTATAACATGTCTGAAACCTATGTTTTTTTTCAGTGAATTTCAAAGGTTTTGTAAATGACAATTTTTAAATGTATTAATTGTTATATTTATTTTTTGGATACTGATTTACTACATTTTTTAAACTATTTATTTTTACATATTTTATTTTTTAAATTACATTGTAATTACATTATACATTACATTACAAAATATACTTTCTCTGAATGAATTACTTTAGTTTAAATACTTTGCAAATAGGCAATAGACTTTTAAGTACAGTAGTTACAGTTGTTGCAATGGGCAACACAATTTCAAACACAATGCAACATTGAGCTCAATGTGAATTTCTAGTTAAATGCAATTAGTTACTTTATGGATTACTTTTCTAACCACAGGACTGGATCCTAGATTCAGTCCTGGGACATCTCCTGTAAACAGTTGAGTAAAAGCGTTTTGGTTACAGTAGTGATTTTTAAGGAATATTATTGTATTTTAAAAGTTGACAGAAACTTTTTCACATAGAATCACCAATGTTATCCTATGGGAGGAAATTCACTTAGCAGGTAAGTAGTGTTATCGTTACTTTTTCTTACTTAGTGTTGGATCCTGGATCCAGCACTGGTGCATCTCCTGTAAACAGTTGAAAGAATGCGTTTAAGTCATACAGGCGATTTTTAAGGAATATTTGTAGTTTGTGAAAATCGACACTTTGAAACTTTTCTGCTGAAAACCAGACAATGGATTCCTATGGAAGGAAATATAAGTTACTGGTAAGTACGGTTAGAATTACTTTTCAGGGTCAGTGCTGGGCTAAAAGATGCAGCACTGGGTTCTCTCCTGATAACAGGTGAGTAAATCGGAATTCGTAGTTCGGTTGATTATAGAGGAATATTATAAAGTTCCAAAACTCCACACTTAGAAGAATTTCCAAGTGAAACCAGTCAATATTAGCCTATGGAAGGAAATTCAAGTTACTGGTAAGTACGGTTAGAATTACTTTTCAGGATCAGTACTGGGCTGAAAGATGCAGCACTGAGGTCTCTCCTGATAACAGGTGAATAAATCGGAATTCGTATTTCGGCTGATTTTAGAGGAATATTTGTATGTTTCAAAAATCGACACTTAGAAACTTTTTCAGCAAAAGCAGGCAATGATATCCTATGGAAGGAAATTCAAGTTACTGGTAAGTACGGTTAAAATTACTTTTCAGGATCAGTACTGGGCTGAAAGATGCAGCACTGAGGTCTCTCCTGATAACAGGTGAGTAAATCGGAATTCGTAGTTCGGCTGATTTTAGAGGAATATTATAAAGTTCCAAAGCTGCACACTTAGAAGAATTTCCAAGTGAAACCAGTCAATGTTAGCCTATGGAAGGAAATTCAAGTTGCTGGTTAGTACGGTTAAAATTACTTTTCAGGATCAGTATTGGGCTGAAAGATGCAGCACTGAGGTCTCTCCTGATAAGAGGTGAGTAAATCGGAATTCGTATTTCGGCTGATTTTAGAGGAATATTATAAAGTTCCAAAACTGCACACTTAGAAGAATTTCCAAGTGAAAACAGTCAATGTTAGCCTATGGAAGGAAATTCAAGTTACTGGTAAGTACGGTTAGAATTACTTTTCAGGATCAGTACTGGGCTGAAAGATGCAGCACTGAGGTCTCTCCTGATAACAGGTGAGTAAATCTGAATTCGTAGTTCGGCTGATTTTAGAGGAATATTTGCACAATGGTGAAGGAAGGGGTGGGGCCTGAGGTGACATGTCTGCAAACACGCCCTGTGGCGCGTTTTAAGTTGGAGAATTAATTCCTCCTCAATCCTGAGGGTCTCTAGGGGCCAACTAGCCCACCAGGAACCTCCAGTATGCGCCAGAGGGCTGCGTTGCAGAGAGGTGTACAGAGGCCACGCCCTTTTACAACACTCTGCAAGGCAGCTCCGTGGCGCTTACTGGAGGTACCTGGTGGGCTAGTTGGCCCCAGGGACCCTCAGGATTGAAGAGGATTTAATTCCCCATCTTAAAACGCGCCACAGGGCCTGTTTGCACACATGTCACCTGAAGCCCCGCCCCTCCCTTCACCACTGTGCAAACGCGCCCGTGGCTCGTTTTAAGTTGGGGGATTAAGTCCCCTTGAATACTGAGGGTCCCTGGGGGCAGACTAGCTCACCATGTACCTCCAAAAAGCGCCACAGAGCTGCGTTGCAGAGAGGTGTAAAAAGGGGCGTGGCCTCTGTACACCTCTCTGCAATGCAGCCCCCTGGCGCATACTGGAGGTTCCTGGTGGGCTAGTTGGCCCCAGGGACCCCTAGTATTGAAGGGGAGTCGTTCCCCATCTGCAAACGCGCCAGGGGCGCGTTTGCAGAGTGGTAAAGGAAGGGGCGGGGCCTGCGGCCCGATCATTTTTTTTTTTTCCCCAAGGGGGTTGTGTGGCCCCCTTACTTTTTCCTATTTTTGGGCCCTGGGGACCCCATCCCCCAGGGCCTTATCCCTTTTTTGTTTTTTTATTAAATGGGAAGGGGGCCGCGTGGCCCCTCCCATGGCCGAATCCGGCCCCGGGGACCCCATCCCCGGGGCATGGCCACACTTTTAAATAAATTTTTAAGGAGGGGGCTGCGTGGCCCCCCTCCTCAGGCCTCCTTTTGCCCCGGGGACCCCATCCCCCGAAGCAGGCCTTTATTTTTTTAAATGATTATTTTTGGGGAGGGGGGCCACGTGGCCCCCCTCCCGGGCCACTACTTGCCCCGGGGACCCCATCCCCTGGGGCTGGCCCTCTTCGTTGGGGACTGTGGGGGAGTCCCCAAATCCCCCCACAGTCCCAGCCGGCTCCCCGCCTCCTGCGTGAGCCGGCATTGCTTTTCCACATGGGGAGCAGCTAACATGCTGCTCCCCATGTGGAAAAGCTAGTGGTTTGCATTTTGAAAGAGAGAGCAGGTTTCCTGCTCTCTCTTTCAAAATGCAAACTAAGTTTGCTATGACAGGACGGGAGCCGCGAGGCTCCTGTCCTGTCATAGCAAACTACAGTGTCCCGGGGTAGGCACCCCGGGACACTGCAGGAGCCGGCCCTGGGAGGTGGTGGTCCCCAGGGCCATTACAGGCTCCAGGAGGGGGCCGCGCGGCCCCCTCCCTCCATTGACAAAGCCCCGGGAGATGGTGGTCCTCGGGGCTCTGGGGATCCGTAATGGACCCCCATATTGACATTTTTAGTGCCCCGGGGAGGTGGCGGTCCCGAGGCGTGTGGGGGGCTCGATCCCCCACACAGGTAAATTTATAAAAAATATTTCAAGAAGCCCCGGGAGGTGGCAGTCCCGGGGCTGCGGGAGGGCAGAGAGCCCTCCCGCACCATTTATTTTTAAAGCCCCGGGGGTGGCGGTCCCCGGGGCTTGGGAGGCCTTAGAGGCCCCCACATATTATAAATACCCCCCCATGCCCCCGGGACTTGGCCCACCCGGGGCAATTAACAACGAGCGCGGGAGACCGCGCTTCGCTTTGGTTTTTCGGCGGGATTCGCGCACCCTGAGCGCATCCCGCCATTTTTTTTAATGCTTTTTCTGCCCAGGGGTCCTTGTGGGACCCCTGAGCAGACCTAGGGGTCAGGGTGTTTCTACCCTGCCCCCTTTGTGCGTTTTGCGCACTTGTTTCTTCTGGGTTTTTTCTAATCGGCAGGATCCGCGCACCCTGAGCGCATCCTGCCGATTTAAAAACAACAAAAATGCTTTTCTGCCCAGGGGTCCTTGTGGGACCCCCTGAGCAGACCTAGGGGTCAGGGTGTTTCTACCCTGCCCCCTTTTGCGCTTTGCGCACTTGTTTCTGTCCCTCGGTTCTTCCGAGGGACAAAATGGCTGCCAACACTTCCTGATTTGGAGTGTTGACAGCCACTTGACAGCCAATTAGCATGCAGCTCGTGATCGGGAGGGTGCGCGAATCCTACGCGGCCATAGATATATATGTGATTTTCCTTTTGATTTTCACAGGAACTACTGAACGGATTTACACCATTTAACAAAAAGGGTTCTTTCTGAACTAAGAACTACCTCTTTGCCAAATTTGGTGTAATTCCGTTCAGCAGTTCGGGCTGTAGCCGTGTCTAAAGTTTCCTATGGGAAAATGAATGGGGAAAACACGTTTTGGGACCCCCCTTTTTTCTCGGCCCCTGCTTGACGAATCACCCCGAGACTTTCAGGGTAGGAGCGGTCCGTAGCGGGCCATAAAGGTTGAAAATTTCGTGAAGATTCGTCAACCGGCAAGAGAGTTATTTCAAATAGAATGTCACGGATTTCCTATGGAAAATAGGTCCTAACTATAACTATCTACTGGCGACCGCCAGTAGATAATATATATTATCTCCAATTCTTGCAGCATCCACTTCCGAAAAAACGAGTGCGGACCACCAGTAAGTGCAGTATTTTAATTTAAACTTGACAAGCTGTTGCTGCCATGACGCGTTTCTGCCGATAACCGGCCTTGATTACATCTATATATATATAATGTAAAGGAGAGGAGGCAAATGTGAATGGCGTAAAATCACCTGCCAAGTGTGTACAAATGTCGCGCAGACAATACGAACTATAAATCACATGCATACATTTGTGTGGTGTTGGGCTGGCAGATGGTTTCGTGCTCTTCGATTGTGATTGTAGGCACACTTGAAGCACTGTGTGTCCAGTTAAAGCTCTGTGTGGCCATTTGAGGGGACTAGGGGGCATATTCACAAGGACTTATCGCCGAGTTATTGCCACCTTAGCGCATCAAAAGTGGAGACACATTTATCGCCCCATTCACAAGCGCGTGCAAACTGCAGACATCGCCAGTATACCCGCGATAACTGCTGCAAATTTTATCCCCACGGGTGACACCACCAACTAACCCTAATGAGATGCAGAGTAGGCGTCCCCGTGCAAAAACACACGAAAACACCACTACACCACTTTCACAACGAACTGCCAGATCTGCGATGCGAGTCAAAACCACGCGATAAGCCGCGGTAGCAGCAGGTATTTAACACCTGCCTCTTGCTGGTGTTAAGCAGGACAACTACCTGCAGTAGGCAACAGAGCCCCGCACACAGCCACACCTGAAGAACAACTGACGCCATGGAGCTACTCATCATGCAGCTTGGAGCCCCAACAGGGCCACAACACCCACCGCCACCACCCCCAGGACCGCCACCACCCCCAGGACCCAGACCGGCACCCCCCCCCGGACCACCACAGAGGCAGCGGAGAGTAAGACAGCGGACCTACCAAAAACGCACCAGTCTCACAGACCTAACGCCCTAGGAAGTCATTTCCCACTACAGGCTCAGAAGGACAACCATCCTCCGCATCATGACCCACATCGGCCACAGGCTGACAGTCCCCACACAGCGGACAACCAACATCCCTCCGCAGACAAAGCTGCTGGCTGTGCTGCACACGTTGGCCTCTGGTACCTTCCAACCAACAACGGCCAGAGTCGGAGGAGTCTCACAGCCAGCCCTATCGAAGTTCCTCACACCTGTCCTGGATGCCATCATCAGCTTCATACCCCACTACCTTCACTTCCCCCACACTGCGCAGGAACAGCTGGAGACCAAGCAAGGCTTCTACGCCATTGCTAGATTCCCACACGTGTTGGGGGCCATTGACTGCACACATGTCCTGCTTGTGCCCCCTGCGGACACTGCACACATCTACCGAAACAGAAAGCACACGCATTCCATCAATGTGGAGGCAATAGTCGACCACAGGGGAATGTTCACCAATGTCGTCGCAAACTACCCAGGCAGTGTGCACGATTCCTACATCTTCCGACAGTCCATCATCAACCAGCGCTTCCAGGATGGCATCTTTGGAACTGGACTGCTCGTTGGTAAGTACCAAATCAACACACCACACACCTCAAAGCCACCATCACACAACGCACAACTGTGGGAATGCACACGAGACCAAACCACATACAACATGTCAATCAACATGCCCACCTACCAGACATGACAACTCAACTCCATTGGGATCCTGGGCTTCCCATGTACACAAGCCAGCTATATCATGGCACCACAACCACACAACAGCTGAACATGTGGAGAGGCGGAAAGCAGGCATGTGCGAAGGATGCAAGTGACCCATGAATGGGAATGTACACAACGACAAGTGTGGCGTGAATGTGCTGGACAGACCTAGGTACGCAAACCACAGATATGTCCATGCAGACATTAACTGCTGTTGTCTGGAGAGTAGTGAACAGTGGACGCAACCATGTCACCCCAGGCTGTGGGTTAGATCGCGGAAATGTCGCTCGCTGCATCCCCCCCTGTGTGCATGAGTGTAGTGGGTTGGCCCGGCTTACGCCAGGCCTGCGCAGGGGTGTGGATAAAAACACTGTTGCGCTGAGTGTGGTGCTCTCCCGGAATGGCCAATGTCACTGCCAGGGTGGCGCCTCTCAGCCCGCCACGAGGCCGACGCCGTGAGCAGCGGGGCCTGCAAGCCTGTGCGCCTGCTGCACCCCAGGCCGCTGATACCCAGACCCGGCTTGCCCGCCCCAGCGCTCCAAGGCCGCACTGCTCACCTGCCGACACCATCGTGTGTCAAAGAGGGCCCACCACATGCCGGTGCTAGCTCCAAGACCCATGCCCGTGACCTTGGAAGCCTCCTCGGACTATCGCTGTCCTCCGTGACACAGGCCCCCAGTAGTCCTCATTCGTTGACATATTCCACCGCTGCAGCCGGCCTACACTGCAGTCCAGTATATCCCACATCTAGAACTGAGTCTTCATTAATCAATGGCAGAGTTCATGCCAGTGAACGCAGGGAGAGGAGTGAGAGAAAGATGCGTTTCAGTCCGGTGGAAACACGGATCACAGTTACGGAGGAGGTCAACCACTAGCAAGGACTGACCTGGTGCCACTAACCCTGTGCGCCGTGAGTCACCGTCAGCCTCCGGCAGAACATTGTTGGTGTCTGAGCCTGTGGCCTGGGGGTTGTCATCAGCAACTTGCAGGTACGGACTTGGTGTTTGGCATAAGTCTGTGGCATTCATATCCGCCATGTTGCCGGACACAGCTGGTATGTGCCCTCTGCATCATGCCCTGGGGGTACACCTCCCACTCTCCCCCGAGACACTCTGTGAAAACCACCTTTGATACATACGAGACCCTGCTCTGCCCTCATGACCCTACCCCAGTCTCCCGCAAGTCAGCGTCCCGTGGCGGGAGGCCCATGTCGGCCATTGTGCATCCAGGGCCACTAACTCTGTGCAACTCAAGTCATGCTCCCTTGCTGTTCGAACATTGCATTCCTGAGTGCCTGATGACTGTTGAAGTTGTTGCCAGCACCAGCTACTCCCTGAGGGCTGGCTTACACTCACCCCACACACAGCCAGCACAGGCGTCACTGGACTAATGGGCCTGCCATTACATCATGCCGAACCAAGTATTGACTCTTTTCTCTCTGCACTGTCGCAAGTGATCAAGGATATGCACTCTGCCCTTGGATGATGACACCCCTCGGAGACCCGAACACACCCGCCCAGAGGCAGTACAATGCGGCCCACATATGCACCAGGGGCATCGTGGAACGCACATTTGGCGTGTTGAAGTCACGTTTCAGGTGCCTGGACGTCACAGGTGGAAGGCTCCTGTACAGCCCAGATATTGTGTGCAAGATGATCGCTGCATGTTGTGTGTTGCACAACATCTGTGTACGCACCAATGCCCCATGGATCCGAGTTCCAGAAGTACCGGACGATGATGAGGATGATGGGGCAGGTGGCCCACATCCCACTGTAGCTGCGGCAGGAATAGCCCATAGGAACACCCTCATTGCCAATTTCTTCTCATGAGCTCGTCACATTGTGGCCATCCCTGGCAATCATGGGACAGTACAAAATGTCCACAAGCACAGCATGTGTGAGGAAAAAATATTTGCAGGTTACAGGTTGTACTTGTACATTGTCATGTCACAATTTCCTGCTGTGCCAGATGTGATTGTCCATGTTGTGCACATATGCGGCACCAGTTGTGTCCTGTGTTCTGTTGTGGAGGTGTTACTGTTTGTACCAGGATGTTGTCAATGTCGAGGTGCACTTATTCTTATGTGCGTATGCTGCATGGTAGGTGAGTCGCTCCTGCGGCTCTGATTTGGCTGCCACTTATCCCTTTCATGCGGTGTGCCTTTCAGTTCTGTGCTTCCACAGTGCTGAGATGTTGCAGACTTGGGTAACTTGTGCTCTTTGTCGAGTTGTGACTCTTGGGCATGGTTTGTCCGCAGCTGTGTCGTTGACGTCAGGGGTTGTTTGTGCAGGTGGTTGTGTCCGAGTGTGACCTGCTCCTTTCTGGTTGTGGTCCGCACTCAGCCACCTCAGTGTCGTGCCGTGTACATTGTCATGATGATTGGACTGCAGCCATGCTACTCGTCATGTGGTGTCTCTTACATTGTCAATGTGGCTGATGTGTATGCATGTTTGCTGTGTCTCGCACGTGTGCATGTGTTGGTTGTGTGATTGTTGATGTGTTGGGTGGGTGCCCCTTTGGGCACATGGTGTACGTGGGACTACTTGGTGTTTGTGTGTGTGCTGAAGTGTTCCCGTGGGATCAGGGACATGATCCTGAGTCATTGTGGGTGTGCAGTGTGCTCTGCTTAATTGTGCATGTGTGCCATTGTGCCCATCTCCCCGTCCCCCCACTCCCTGATTGGTACGCACCCTGTTGATGTAGTGTCGGGTCATGTTGGGCAGTGTCCGGATCCCCAACTCCTGTCACCGTCTCCTGACTGGTGACTGTGGCCACCATCTTCTCCATGTCATTCAGCTCCTGGTGTTCTGCTGGCCCCCCTCCTCCGAAGTGCGTTGCTGCTTTCGTGTTGGCAGCGAGTTTCTGCTTGATTTTGCCATTCACCTCAATCCAGCGCCTCTTGTCCTCTTCCATTGTCCTCCTCGGCGCTGTGACGGCATTCACATGGTCCGAGATGGTGTGCCATCTTTGCCTCTTTGTTGCCAATGACACGTTGGAGGTGACGTACAGTCGGTGGTGGTGTTCTATCTCATCCGTGACGATAATCGTGTTTTCCTGCAGACTGTACCCCGTCTTCCTCTTCCTCTTCTCATTGCCCTTCCACGACCCCTGGATTCCTGGCTGTTCCTCCGTGGGGCTTGTGGGGTTCATGTTGTCCTCTGCAATCGGTCAGGGTGCATCCGTGGTACTCCGCAGTTCATTTCCTTTTTAGTGGCATTTTACGTATGCTGTTCTTGTGCTTTTTACCGCATTACGCGTGGGTATTGCTGGCCTCTCGCTGGTTATCACTGTTTTCTTATCGTGTTTGGGCCCATCGCGTCTTTTTACGCGTTGGGGTTTGTTTTTTTATCACCGTCGCGGTGGTTGTATCGCGGACATTGGCC
Organism: Calotriton arnoldi; assembly: GCA_963921515.1. Taxonomy (NCBI): domain Eukaryota; kingdom Metazoa; phylum Chordata; class Amphibia; order Caudata; family Salamandridae; genus Calotriton; species Calotriton arnoldi. Next base: position 14,488 of record CAWUFW010017605.1, read on the forward strand.
GTGGTTTCGGGAGGCTATCGCATGGTACCGCCATGTTGTGAATTCCACGTTAACACGGGGTTATTTTTCCGCGATAGACTGCGATGTGTGAAGTTGGGTTAAGATTTTTTGAAGATGTTTAGCGCACGTTCTTGTGAATATACCCCTAAGTGTTTTCCAGTGCAGTGGCCGCGATGGTCTCTCCACTCTGCCTCTGCTAGGTGTAACCTTCACTTCTGCAAACCAGCTAACCGCGTGCTGGTGGCTGGGCTTCGGGAGGCAGCGGTGCGCCTCTCCTGGGCTGGACCTGGTGGCAGCGCTGAGCCCGTAGTCAGAGGAGCCAACAAACTTTTCCATCAGAGACCAGTTATCGGGACTGAGATACACAGACTGGCCGTGAAGGACCAAATCCTGCCTGCATAGTACACAGCGCACTCCACTGGCAGCTCATTGCGCGGGACAGGTAGAGAGGACCTTTGTGGAGCCGAGAGGTGTTTAGAGGGCTGGAGGCTGCCAGCACGGGGGACTCTGAGCGTGAGGACTGGCAGGAGCCCCGCACAGGCTGGATTGATTTCAGCGGACTTGGTACAGACTGCAGGACCAGGGACTGAGAAGCAGGAGGTGTCCCGCGAGAATGCTGTGGACCAGGGCACAGGCAGGGGGTCTCCTGGGGGCTATCCTCATCGGACTGCTGCTGACCTCCTCGCTCCTCCGGCTCAACGCTGCAGGTAAGACCCCGGAGCCTCGCCTTACAGCGTGCTCTGCTTTCACACTTCCCTGGAAAGGCTGGGAGGTACGTCTGTGACCAGGGAAACGTGGTTGGGCATTTATTAAGAGCCGCACTGAGAATGAGTCTGGAACGAAACTTTGGGATGCAATTAAACCCCCCCTCCTCATTTCCTGAAGAAAGCAACCGGAAAAGCTCCTTGCCCGTCCCAGATGTCTGGAATTTCAGACTGAGGGAGGGGGCACGGGGTCAGGGGCTCGATTGCTTAGCTCACCCTGTCGAGAAGTCCAGCCTTACATCCAGTCCCGGGGACGCCCTACACACCGGGCTCTGTCCATCGGGGGCTTTGATGTGCTGAGATGCATACCAGTGCCCGCTGCCCAGGGCTGTGGGAGAGGATCCCGGGGTCACCGCGCCTGGCCACTTCCCCGTGATTTTGGGTTATGTGTGTGGGGGAGGGGGGTAATATCCTAACCACAAAGAATGTATTAATGAGCAGACTGTTTTTCCCAGCAGATAGTTACTGTGGTCAGTGGTAATGCGTGACCCTGGGCTGGGGCTGCTGTTAAATTGTAGATGCGCCTCTCATCTGGGGGGGGCGTAATTTCTGCGGTGCCGAGCTGTTTTATAATGTCCTGGATACTGTTTCTTTGGGGGTAGGGTATTAATTCTAGTTATCATAACACGTGTTTTGGTTGTACGAAGCAAAAAACGTTCTGGAACTAGCCTGTTGTTAGCTAAAATGGGGCGGATTTGTAGTTTTATTTCAGGATGCATATGTGATTAGTTGTGCCTGCCTATCTATTCAACTCTTGTCTGCGTCCAGCAGTCCTCATTGTGGGAGTTTGTACATTTCCCACTTGTACTTATAACAACAGCAAGGTTGCCCAAAGCACTAGCTGCCCTCTTTTTGATACAGTGACCCTTTGCACCCCATCAATTTGGATGTAGGTTGTATATATATATACATCACAGACACATTTTTTGAGAAAAGTTGCCTTCATGCATTTTATGTGCATTGGCTAAAAGTGCACGGCACCGTTTTAGTTCATGGGCAGGTTTTCTCCTCTCTGTCGCTCTTCCAGCTGTTCACTTTGCCCCGCACAGTTGCTGCCAGTGTGCGCCATAAAAATGATAATGCTTGTCAGGAATGCCATTGAAATGCAGCTGCCCCTGCGCTGTGTTAAATTTAAAAAAGAAAATCAAAAGAATAGAGACCCATGGGGATTTTATGCTAGAATATCTAAAGGCGGGGGTGATACCGCAGGGATTAAGAGTACGTAACATTCCTGGTCTATTTGTAGAATTTAGGAAATTTCTTGAGAAGTGGAGTATGATAGCCAATAGATGGTCACGAGATCTAATGATACTTATCATAGAAACAGCAAAATAACTGCTTGCTTCTCTAAAAAAGGAACTATTCGAACTGGAAGGAAAATTTTTAAAAACCAATACGTTAGAAGAAGCCAAGAAAAAACTAGAAGAAGCAGACAAAGAACTATCCTCCTTCTCAGATTACCTTATCAAACGAAAAACAGACAAACTGAAAAAAGACTTACGTTACTACTCTGCCGAAAAAACGTACCCATATTTGAGTGAAAATTATTACCAACAAAGTTATCAACCTAACGAATTTAATCCCAGAGCACACCAAGTAAGAACCTTTTCAGACACTTCTGATTCAGAAGGAGAAACCAATAATCATTTTCATGAACCACCAAGACCTAGCCGTCCCTATAACACAAAATACCAGCCTTTTTTAGCCCAGCGAGGGACACGCAGAGGGCGACAACGAGTTCATTTTCAACCCCAAACGAGAGGGAATTATCAACATCAAAATCAATATGTCCAAGCAGACAATCAACATATGTTAGAGACCAGAAACAGACAGTACTGGAGATAAAAGACACCATCCCCATCTTCAACTTGTCTTCTGAAGTACTAGACCCAGCCTGTCTCAGTTTACTATCCAAGGGGTTATCGTATGTCCCACACTCTTACACCAACAAATTTGAACTATACACAGACATACTAGCATTTTTCCGCAAAATCAGATTAAAGAAATATTTCTCCAATGAATCAAATACTTCCCTAGCTCCTCTGACCAACACCAGTCTATCAGTTCAATCCACCTTTACTCCCTCTTTGGATCAGATAGGCCCAGAAGTCGCCATTTTTGAACAGGGTGTGTTGAAGCGTCTTGATCTAGCAACTCGTTTCATTCCCAAACCCAGATACAATTTAGACAAGGAAGAATTTGCATGCCTCACTTCCCTTACACAGAACAAGACAGTCACTATTAAAAGTTGTGACAAAGGGTGAGGCATTGTCATCTTCGATACTACTTCCTACGAACAGAAGATGATGACCCTCTTAAATGACCCCCATTTTTATACCAAACTAACAACTGATCCAACCAACAAAGTGAGCCTAAAAATCAAACAACTCTCCAATGCAGCCTTACAAAAAGGAGAGATAAATAAAAAAGAGCACGAATACCTCAATAGCTCCAAGAAAAAAATGCCATGTGTATATGGAGTACCTAAAATACATAAACACCTCTCGGACCCTCCTTTTCGTCCAATTGTGTCCACAATTGGATCAGTGACGGAACCCTTATCCAGATATGTTGACCAATGGCTATGTCCATATGTGTCTAAGACCCCCTCACATATCAAGGATACAGGTGAAATGATTAAAAAAGTAGAAAATCTACCGTTTAACCCAAACCAAGATACTTTAGTGACTCTAGACATAGAGTCACTATATAGCTACATCCCCCAAATAGAAGCGATACAAGCAGTATCTTGGTTTATAGATGCATACAAGATCCCATGCCCTAAATCTTTTGTTCTAGACTGCCTCACTATTGTTTTGACGGAAAATACTTTCGAATTTGGCAATAATCTGTTTAAACAAATCAGAGGTGTCAGTATGGGAGCCACAGTAGCACCGTCGGTTGCGAATATTTATATGTCGCAATTTGAACTGAAATTCATTGATAATGAAATAGCTCCCTTTTATGAATCAGTACAACATTGGTCACGATACATCGACGACATTTTCTTCATTTGGTCTGACATCGAAGAAAACCTTGAGGAATTTTTAAAATGGCTCAATGTAACGGATGCAAATTTAAAATTAACAGCACACACCAGTAAACATCAGGTGGAATTCCTTGATATTCTGATCAGGCAAAATACAGGTTATTTGGAAGTAGATTTATTTACGAAACCGACCGCCAGAAACACCTTGCTTCACTTTGAAAGCTATCATCCCAGAACACAGAAGCAAAGCTTCCCTTTTGGGCAGTTCTTACGACTGCGTCGTAACTGCACCAACCTTATTGATTACGACTCCCAAGCAGGAACAATGAAGGCTAAATTTTTAGCCAGAGGCTACCCCCACCGACTTGTACGAGATGCTTTTAAACGAGCCAGATTCTATGACAGGGACTATTTGTTAAAATCTAAAAGCCCAAAAAAATCGGATCAACTGGTATGTATTACCAAACATTCCACCATGAATAATCAAGTAAAGCAGATAATCAATGCCAATTGGCATATACTAAATAGTGACCAAGAACAACCTTTAAAACTTAAGAAACCCTTATTCGCGCGCAGACGAAACAAAAACATCAAAGACATAATAGTTCGATCACGTTTTAGCTCCAGTGCACCTTTTGTACAAAAATCTATTAATGGCAGTTCACCAGTCAGAGGTACTTTTAAATGTCTTCACCCTAATTGCAAAGCGTGCGATAGTGCAATAGAAGGACACACTCTGACTCATAATGGGTACACCATTAATTCTAAATTGATGAACAACTGTAAAACCGACAATGTAGTTTATTTAATTGTCTGCCCGTGCAACCTGGGTTATGTCGGGGAAACATCAAGAGCTGTTGTGACACGACTTACAGAACATCGCTCTGCGATTAGAACTACCAAACTAAATGCCCCCATGGTAAAATATTTTCATGAACTCAAACATTCTGCCAATGACATTATATGGCATATTTTGGAGAAAATTAATAATCCTAATGAGAGTAGAAATGAGGAAATCCGGAGAAAACATGAGGTCTACTGGATATTTACCCTTAATACATATAAACAAGGATTAAATAGTGATTTACCATGGGAGAATGCTATACTATTCAACAATTCTTGATTAAACTGTTCCTCCCGTTTTGAGTTATTATTAAAGAACTAGTCTTTACTTGATCGATAACTTTCAGACAGACGAGCCTAGCGGAATCGCTCCAGTTGCTTAGTCTGTCTTCAAGTTTTATCGTCGTTGTTGCACGTAATATGAGATCACGTGATATTCTAGCCGTCTTTTAAATTTCACACGGAAGCCGTCTGTTTTTTTGACATGGCGTCGACAGATACACTCTGACCGCACTTGTTTGAGGTAAAATTACCCTGCTGTCACCTAGCATTGACTAATCTTTATTTTAAACCCCAAACAATCTTATTTGTTTTCTGTCTTTGTTCCGCTTACTATTTGGCACCAACCTTACCTTCTAGAGCGACGCGGACACATCTGTCTATCCTCGCATGATTTGACCTTGATTCCCCCAATGTAAACATGGACGGCACTATCGTTCAAGGCCGCCCCTCTTTCCCCTAGTATACACATTAGCCCTATCACAGGTAACTTTGTCATCTTTTGACCCTCGTTTTGCCCGTTTAACCAGTTTAATTGACTTTATCTGTCCGCTTTGGAACACATAAATTATTTTGGTTCTATTTTATTTTTCAGAGCTACGCTGATATATTTGCGAGCTTGTTTTAGTATGGTCATTCATTAGTCCCCTACGTCAACCTCGGATTCCTATACCTACGCAGAGTTATCAATAAAAACGAATATTTAGAACACATATTCAACGGGAACTTAACAAAAAAACGGATATCAATATATAAAGTGAGCAACAATCAGAATTTATTCTTTTTCATGCATGTCCTTAATATCCATATATTGTTTAATTTTTGGGCTACGATTTGTTTTGTTTTTCAAACTCAAACACAGGTCTGATGTCTATGACCTTCCAACATATCGTGATTTGCATTTGACGTTTCATATACATAAAGTAAGCCCCTTCTTCTTTTTCAACTCTTTAAAGATAGCTATACACACTATATAGAGTGATTCACACATCCCTTTTGTGTTTTTCTTCCTCTCCTTTTCCCCCTCCCCACCTACTTGTTTCTTTGGCTCCTCTTCCTCCTTGTTTTGGTTGCTTTGTTCTTTCTTGTCTTTATGTCCCCTTTACATTTTTCTTCCCCCCCTTTTTTCTTGCTTTCTCTTCTTTTTCCTTGTAGTATATACCACTACTCTATACCATCGAGCACTGACGGTGTTTCACGTTATTAATTTCCTACACTAGGTGAAGGTACCTACCTGGTCTACCATTCCATCCTTGGGTCTTCTTTTATGGCACCACACGGTAAAATGTAGCACTTATCATAGAACTCAGTGTGTTTTAAGTTTTTATCCGTCCTGTAGGATATGGTCGTGGCCCTCCTGATGAAGGCGCTTTAAGTGCCGAAATGCGCGTTGAGAAAATCCATCTTATAGCCACCACCCCTCCGCCTTTTTTCTTTCATTATGTTTATATGTATAAATTGATGTTTCGTCTTATCCTCCCTAGATTACAGTTGTTTTTTGAGATTTATGTGATCTGTTTTATTGAAATTATGTTGTATTGTATTTATGAATTGTTTGAGCATTTTTCGAATGAATTTTTTAAAATAAGTTAAATAAAATGTATGCATGTTTTAATATAGCTTCATTGTATTCACACTGAGTTCTCCATATCATGTTGTTTCTGTTATGATGAGTTGTTAAATCATTTTAACCGCTTGACTGCCTAGGAATTTTGCTTTCAATTGAATTATTGCCCTGTCCTAGGAGTTCTAGAGTAATTACAGGGGGTCCTTGATATTTGCATCTGTGTTTGGGACTGGCCATGGTGATGCAGATTACAGTGGACGGGCTAATCAATGGCCCGTTTGAGGGGAGGTCCCGTGCCTTTGTGGCTTTGCCTAATCCATTTACCTCTCCCCAGGAGGTGACAGATGCCTGGATTGTGTGCTTCCTGTTGTTCTGCTCTGCGGGGCCCCGGGCCCCTCTTTCTGCCATTTGTTCCCCTTCAAGGGGGGTAAGATAGTCCGGGAAAGCTAGGGGGTCTTCGGGTTTGGGGCCCAATGCCACTCCATGCTGGTTCTCCTGGCGTCTTTTATGTCTCTCTCTAAAACATGCCACGGCCAGGCTGCTGGCTCTGCAGCTTGTGGTGCCTTGGGCCAGATGTACAACCATTCCAAATTGCGACTCGCAATTTGCGCTCAATTGCGAGTCGCAAATTGTGAGTCGCAATTTGGAATGTACAACAGTGTCAGAGACACTGATTGCGATTCCCAATGGGGTCCCAAAATGCGAGACTCATGAATATTAATGAGCCACTCTCAATTTGCGACCCCATTGGGAATGGCTGGCCCTCCCAGGGATGGTGGCCTGCTGGGCTCAGCAGACCTCCATGTCTGGGACTGCTTGTTAATAAAGCAGTGTTTTCTTTTAAATGCAGCCCGTTTTCCTTAAAGGAAAACGGGAGGAATAAAAAAAAAAAAAGGAAACGTTTTTGTTTCATTTTTTAAGGGCAGGTAGTGGTCCCTGGGACCACTGCCTGCCCCTTAAAAATATTTTTAGAGCCAGTCACAAAGGGGAAGGGGTCCCCTGGGGACCCCTTCCCATTTGCATCTCCATTACCATCCTCTTGAAGAGGGCGGTAAATTGCGAGTGTTTTGCAACCGCAATTGCGGTCGCAAAACATTCATACATGGCAAGGGAGTGGCTATTAGGAAGGGAACGCCCCTTCCTAATAGTGAGTTGCAAAACACTATTTTGCGAGTCGCAAAATAGTGTTTGTACATGGCTCACAGTGATTTTGCATGCGCAAACGGGTCGCAAACCTGTTTGCGCATGCAAAATCACGTCGTACATCTGGCCCCTTGTTTTGTGTGGTTGGGGGAAGGGTTGCCCTCCCTACAGTGTTTAGCACGGTTAATGAAGATCAGATGGGAGTACACACGGAGCAGTTCACTGGGCCCACTCTGAGCGCACCTACTAACCAACACAAACAATGAGTCTGAGAAGTTCGTCTTAAAGCTGCACTATACCAGCCTTTTCTTGTCTTTCTATTTTCCTGAACTCATATTTTGTTTCTTAAATGTGTAGAATTTTGAAATAAAGAAATGTTTGTAACTTTTTTTGCATGCAAGGGCCCATTGTTATTACACTCTGCTTCTCTCTCTGCGTTCTTTGCATTCACGTTTGAGAAAGGCTCCCCCGAGACCCATAAGGGCACACATAGATCTATAAAATGCGCATGTAACTCCAGGTGGTGCAGTGAAATGTTTCAACAACTCCACGCAGAAGAACACATTACGTTCTTGGCTCAATGCCAGGAATGGCTGAAGGTGTCACGCATGGCACAGGATCACTTGGATTCTGCATAGAAGATACAGTGATGCTGTTACCAGGATCTTCCAATGAATTCAGCGGAAACCACTTCAAATTGGGTTCTGCTAATTTAACAGCCAACTGAGCACGTCACCAGAAGCACCAGCAAAAGTACAGCTTTTTTAAACAAACAAAATTGCACGATGGCCCACATTTGGATATGTTAAACTACTGCTAGCTGTTGTCTAACAAAACCAGGACTGACTAGGGGCGCACTTGATGACACAGGCCCTTTGGGGACCCTGCAGTTTAAACATTAGACTGCATAACCTCCATCAGTTACTTGCTTGATGATTTAGTGTTCATAAAAGATGCAGGATGTCGAACAATAGACAGTAAAGTCTTCCACAACAGTGCAAGCCTCCCCACACTTCCCACCAGCGCATGTCACCCCTTTTCAGGCTGATGGGAATGTGCTCATTCAGTTCTTGGCCTCTCTCGCAAGTGTCAGATTTGTGTCTTCTGTGAGAGTGAGTCTGGTAGGGAGAGGTAGTCCCAACTTTAAGTGGTGTCTGTAGTTCAGCAGATTCACAAGTTGTAGTAACCACACAACCCTCCAGTGCCATTTTCTTCCAGCTGGGGTTGAGGGAGGGGGTAGAAGAAGCTGCAGGCGGACATCCTGGGCAGCATGGATATGGCTTACTATAAGCAGTGACTTTCCACACTGTGGGTCAGCCTTAGGTCACCGAGAGAGGACAGCAAGCTTTGGGCCTGATGTGTGAAACATGGGTGCGAGATCTGATGGGACGGGAATAGAAACTACTGCCAATGACTGCTCTCTCTGCCAGTTGGACAGCATGACAAAGAGGGGGCTGTTGTGCCCAACCGGGTACCCAGAGTACGCTATCAGGGAGCCAGCCTTGTGCTCATATTGTAATGAATCAATTTCTGCAGAGTGTGAAAACCGCATGGCTCAGTTTAGTTAATGTGATGGCCTTGTCGTGGAATGTGATGCGTATGAAGGCTGTATTGTGGCAGACGTGTAGGGGTTTTCAGTAAAACTATTGCAGGAAAACGTAGACTGAAAATACATCATATCAAAAATATTGTCTACTGAAAACATAGAATGAAAAAAAGTTGTGGCTACAAAAAAAACAAAATCGAAAAACGTGCCTTATAATTCCGCGGTTAGTATAGGGTAGCAGGGGCAAGGGACACCCTTCTGCTAAAATAGAAAGGAGCATTTACCGTGAAGTGGGAAAAGGGGACTTGTAGGAGATTTTTAGGATTCTGGGAAGGGTAGTGTTAAGGGGTTAAGGAGACTGTTTGGTAGGGTTCAGCAATTGGTAGCTTTAAGGAGTAGTTAGGGGCTTTTAGGGTTCATGGAAGGGTAATGTTAAGGGGTAGTAAGGGTTTTTTAGGGTTCAGTCAAAGGTACCGTTAAGGGTTTTTTAGGGCTCATGGAAGGGTAAAGTTAAGGGGTAGTAAGGGGTTTTTAGGGATCAGTGAAGGGTAGCATTAAGGGATGGTTCTATGTTTTTAGGGATCAGGGAAAGGCAGCATTCAGGGATTATTAGGGTTCCTGGAAGAGTAGCATTAAAGGTTTTTTAGGGCTCATGGAAAAGTAGGGTTGAGAGGTAGTAGGGGTTTTTAAGGGTTCAGGGAAGGGTAGCTTGAAGGTGTATTCAGGGTTTGTGCTTTCAGGGATTGGTAGTGTAACTTGGTGCTAAGCAGTTATCATAGTACAGTTAGATAAGTTAAATAATGCATGTAATAAAAACAACTTTAAATTCAACATTTTTGGAATGTCATAGCTAATAATGAAGGACACATCATTATGTAGTCAATCTCAACTTTTACTTTAATGTAGTGTCACGTACAACCTGTGAAGGCCTGCAGCCCACATTGTTTTGGAAGTTAAGTCTGGTGGGTACTGTGTGGTGTGACTGAAGGTTGTGTGCTGATGGATATGATGGAGTGAGAGCTACATTGCAGTGGGAGTTAAGACATCCTGGACACAGTGTGGCCGATGTGAAAGTTCCAAGGCAAGGGGTAGTGGATGTAAAGACACAGAACAGGGTATTGTGTCTGTGATGTCTGATGGGCCTGGTGTAATGAGATAGATGCCTGGCAGTTTGGTCTGACTCTCAAAGATGCAGCAGTAGGGACGCGGACATACTCTGGGGACTTCAGGATGACCTATATACATTGTTTTGCCAAAGGGCACATGTAGTCTACATAAGGGGCTGACCTAAAACTAAAGCTAAATTACCTAAAATGTGGTATTTCTACTCAGCAAGGCAATTAATTATAGACCATTGCTTTTGGGTAACCATGTAATTGTATTTATATAGCGCTTACCCCTGGCGAGGCATCAAAGTGCTTTTCGGCGAGTAGCACGCTACTCCGGAACCCAAAAAGGATTAAAGGATTAATGGTGGGTTCGTATAGGGAAATGTGTTAATTTGAGCGGCGGACATGTGAGTTGGTTGGTTGGATTGAATAGGATAATGGAGGGATAGAAGAGGGAAGAGTCTAGAAGGTGTTATTTAGGAGATCACAGTAGTAAGACCCCTGACGAGGTGTCAAAGTGCTTTTTGGCGAGTAGCACACTGTCCGGAACCCAAAGAGGGTTAGTGGTGGGTTAGTATAGAGAAATATGTGTTAATTTGAGCGGTGGACTTGTGAGTCTGTTAGTTGGATTGAATAGGATAATGGAGGGATAGAAGAGTCTAGAAAGTGTTATTTGGGAGATCATAGTAGTAAGATGAGGCTTGGGATGAGTAAAAGGAGACATGGAAAAGGGAAGAGTCTCTACAAAGAGATTAGGGAAATGATAGTAGTAAAATGAGATTTGTGATACATGAGGGAAGAATTTAGAAAGGGTTACTTGGAGATCATAATAGTAAAATGAGGTTTCGGGTGAGCCAAGGAGGGATAGATTGGTGAATTGTCTAGAAAGGTTTATTTTGGAGATCATAGTAGTAGAATGAGGTTTGGGAGGAGTCAGAGAGTGGGGGTAGAGGATATATTGAGAGAGGTATAGGGTGAGACAGAGTAGTGCATTGGAGAGAAAAAACACACTTCTTTCTGCACTTCTCTTGCTTTTTTCTCCACCTTTCTTCCTCTTTCAGGACTTCTGTTGCCTCTTTCTGCATTTTTTGCTTCTTTCTGCACCTTTCTTCCTCTTTCTCCACCTCTCTCCCCTCTTTCTGCACTTCTCTTGCTTCTTTCTGTGGCTTTCTTCCTCTTTCTGTACATGTTCTACCTATGTAGGCATAGTTAGAAATTAGCATTTAAAAAACCTTAGAAATTCACAGAAAAAAAACACAGGTTTCAGGGACGTTATAGTTTAAAATTAACAGTTACAAAACCTTAGAAATTCACTGAAAAAACCACAGGTTTCAGGGACGTTATAGTTAGGAATTAGCATTTAAAAACTTTAGATATTCACTGAAAAAACCACAGGTTTCAGGGTCGTTATAGTTAGTTGGACATTTCACTCATGCAAAACCAGAGAAATTCAGCCGTTATAGTTAGTTGAGCTAACGATAACTCGCGCCCCTGCAATGCACTGCTGATGACGTCACACATTACATCACTCATGACATGGTCAGTGACATCACTGATGACATCTCAAATGACATCACTGATGACAACACTGATGACATCATCCACTTAATATCTGATGCACCTCCTCATACCCTAATATAACCTTTCATACACCTACTCAAAAATACAGACTAATATTCTCGAAATGATAGACACACCAATACCAGTTAGTACATACCCACTCACTGATTCATAGGTCTACACACAAATCCACTCACCCATACAGTCACTCATACACGCAGTCACTTTTTAATACAGCCACTGATATATGCACTCATATACCTATACAGATACTCACACACCGCCACTCACCCATAGTTACTCACACGCCTAGTTAGCTACCCAAAGAATCAGTCACACTGCCATTTACTCACTATACAGTTATACACACACCACCTCACTTATTCATACAGATACTAACACATACTTACTCTCTTATACAATCACTGCCACAGGCACACCCTCCTCCATACAGCCACTCTCACAATCACTCACTCTCACATATAGTCACTTATATACTCCAACACTCACATATACTGCCTTTCACATATGTAGTTACTCATAAATGTACCATTGAGACATTCATTAATTCACCAACACAGTCATACACACACTCACCCACCCATACATCCCCTCACAGACGCACTCATAAACCCATACACCCAGTGAATCACCTACTCACACATCCATGCAGGGAGTCACACACCCCCACCCACCCACACAGACACTCAGGCACCCATACAGGTACTCAGACAACCAATCATTAACCCATATAGACACTGATATAGCTACTCACCAACCTATGCAGCCACTTACACACCAACTGACAGACTGATACAGATATTCACACAGATTAGTCACTCACCAATGCATTCAGTAAGACACGTTTAATCACTCACTTATACAGTCAGTCACGCACCCACAAAATCATCCATACAGACACTCATACACCCACTCATTCTTCAATACACCTTTGCGTATCTATATATAACATTCTTAAACTTTTAAAAATCACCCAGTCTCTGGATGTTGTCATCAGTGATGTAATTTAAGATGTCATGAGTGATGTCATCAGTGATGTCACTGACCATGTCATGAGTGATGTAATATGTGACGTCATCAGCAGTGCATTGCGGGGGCGCGAGTTATAGTTAGCTGAACTAACTATAACGGCTGAATTTCTCTGGTTCTGTATGAGTGAAATGTCCAACTAACTATAACGTCCCTGAAACCTGTGGTTTTTTCAGTGAATATCTAAGGTTTTTTAAATGCTAATTCCTAACTATAACGTCCCAAATCTGTGTTTTTTTCAGTGAATTTCTAAAGGTTTTTTAAATGTTAATTCCTAACTATAACGTCTCTGAAACCTGTGGTTTTTTCAGTGCATTTATATATATACTATATATATATTCAATGAAAAAACCACAGGTTACAGGGACGTTATAGTTAGAAATTAGCATTAAAAAAACCTTAGAATTTCACTGAAAAACCACAGGTTTCAGGGACGTTATAGTTAGTTGGACATTTCACTCATACAAAACCAGTGAAATTCACCAGCTAACTATAACTCGCGCCCCCGCAATGCACTGCTGATGACGTCACATATTACATCACTCATGACATGGTCAGTGACATCACTGATGACATCACTGATGACATCTCAAATGACATCACTGATGACATCATCCAGTGACTGTGTGTTTCTGTAAAGTTTAAATATGTTTTATATATATAGCAGAAGAGTGTAACCAAACAGAAGATGAAGAGCTAGCAAGAGGAGTCACTCTTGTTTATAAAAGAACCCTCACTCACCAACCTGGTTGGTGACATGCTTCATCATTGGGTTCCCACCAGAGAGGCCGAGTGCCCCTCTAGTGTGCTACAACGCCTGCTTACAGCAGCACGGTTTTTTTCAACTCTGTTGTGAAAGTGCAGGAAGTGATTGTGCAAATAAATAAAATTACCTTTACTTGTCCTATAGTATTTAATAGTGGAGAAGTAAGGTAAGACTAAAAATTAGTGAAACGGATGTTTAAAACCGGGTAGATTGACCAGTCACATCCTAAAGTGGTAAAAGTGTGTGGTCTACATGTTTCAGCCTACAATTTGCCTATAGCGAGGCTTTCTTCAGGACCAAATGTCACGGCGGTATGCACGCCCTAAGGTACACCCTAACCAGTGACACAGAAACTGCTCAACTCATGGTTACTTGGAAGCCGTCAGAATTCTTAAAAGCAAGTTGACTATAGGGGGCAAAGTACCCTTACGTCATGGATCCTAGCGGGGGACGGTGGCTTGTAGTCACACGTACTACCTCGGGGTCCTTTCATGCAGGATTTTCCAGGTGCCACACGGGCGTCTGGCTTTGGAGTACATGTGACTACAAGCCACCGTCCCCCGGGGTACTTTGCCCCCTATAGCCAACTTGCTTTCAAGAATTCTGAAGGCTTCCAAGTAACCGTGAGTGGAGCGGTTTCTGTGTCACTGGTTAGGGTGCACCTTAGGGCGTGCATACCGCCGTGACATTTGGTCCTGAAGAAAGCCTCGCTATAGGCAAATTATAGGCTGAAACATGTAGACCACACACTTTTACCACTTTAGGATGTGACTGGTCAATCTACCCGGTTTTAAACATCCGTTTCACTAATTTTTAGTCTTACCTTACTTCTCCACTATTAAATACTATAGGACAAGTAAAGGTAATTTTATTTATTTGCACAATCACTTCCTGCACTTTCACAACAAACTTGAAAAACGCTCCGCTGTAAGCAGGCGTTGTAGCACACCAGAGGGGCACTCAGCCTCTCTGGTGGGAACCCAATGATGAAGCATGTCACCACTCAGGTTGGTGAGTGAGGGTTCTTTTATAAACAAGAGTGACTCCTCTTGCTAGCTCTTCATCTTCTGTTTGGTTACACTCTTCTGTTGTTTAATTGCTATATTATTAGGGGGACTAAGAGTGGCTCCATTTTTCTTTTCCTCAGTGATGTAATTTAAGATGTCATTTGAGATGTCATCAGTGCTGTCTCTGACCATGTCATGAGAGATGGAATATGTGACGTCATCAGCAGTGCATTGCGGGGGCGCGAGTTATAGTTAGCTGAACTAATGGCCGAATTTCACTGGTTTTGTATGAGTGAAATGTCCAACTAACTATAACATCCCTGAAACCTGTGGTTTTTTCAGTGAATTTCTAAGGTTTTTTAAATGCTAATTTCTAACTATAACGTCCCTGAAACCAGTGGTTTTTTCAGTAAATTTCAAAGGTGTTTTAAATGCTAATTTCTAACTATGCCTACAGAGGTAGGACATGTGCAGAAAGAGGAATAAAGGCGCAGAAACAAGCAAGAGAAATGCAGAAAGAGGCAACAGAAGTCCAGAAAGACGAAGAAAGGTGCAGAAAGAAGCAAGAAATGTGCACAAAGAACCAACAGAGGAGCAGAAAGAGGCCTTGTTGCAAAGTCATCCTGTGCCCCTAACTTTTTGCTGACGGGTACTGGTGGTAACTGACTCTGACTAACAAGGCCTAGAGCCAGTGCTATGCTAAAAGACCCTTAGAATACAGTGAAAACACCTACATACACTAGGGTACACTATGCGTTGGGGTACCCCTGTTATTGGCATGACCTCCTCTGTAAGACCCTAGTACATAATAGCGCAGGGGGATTAAAACTACCTCTAAGGCAGAGGTGCAGAAAGATCCTTCTTTAAGTGGTAGTCACATTTGCAGAGTGGTGGAGAAAGGGTGCTGAGCTCAGGAATTCCGCTGCATAGGACTTAGAGGAGGTACCAAGAGGGCTTCTTGGCCCCCAAAGTCCCTCCGGAGTACATTGGACTTCATCCCCCATCCCGTAGTCTGCCAGGAGGCGTGTTTGCAGAGTGTTGGAGAAAGGGGGGCATGTCCTCCTTAGATGTCTTAGCAATCCCACTGTGTGGGACTTACTGCAGGTAACAAGAGGGGTGGTTGGCCCCCAACGACAACCTTGGGGGCCAACTACCCCTCCTATTCCCTCCAGTAAGTTCCACACAGCAGGATTGCTAAGTTCTCATAGCAGGCCACTCCCCCTTTGCCCACCACTCTGCAAACACGCTCCCTGGCACGCTCTTCGATGGGGATTGAAGTCCCCTTCGCTGCTGGGGGTCCTTTAGGGGCCAACTAGCCTACGTCTTACCTCCAGTAAGCCCCACACAGTGGGATTGCTGAGAGGTGGACAAAGGCCATGCCCCCTTTCCCCACCACTCTGCAAACACGCCTCCTGGCGCGTTCTAAGTTGGGGTATTAAGTCCCCTTCATTCCTGAGGGTCTCTGGGGGCCAACTAGTCCACCAGGTACCTCCAGTATGCGCCACAGAGCTGCGTTGCAGAGAGGTGGTCCAAGGCCACGCCCCCTTTCTACACCACTCTGCAAACGTAGCTCCTGGTGCACTGCTGCTCGGGGGATGAAGTCCACTTGTGTCCTGAGGTCCTCAGGACACAAGAGGACATCATCGCCCCACCACCAGTGCCCCAAGAGGCGCGTTTGCAGAGTGGTGTAAAAAGGGGCGTGGCCTCGGACCACCTCTCTGAAAAGCAGCTCTGTGGCGCATACTGGAGGTACCTGGTGGGCTTGTTGGCCCCCAGGGACCCTCAGGAATGATGGGGACTTAATACCCCAACTTAGAAAGCGCCAGGGGGCGTGTTTGCAGGGAGGGGGCGTGGCCTCTAGCGAGATGCCGGCTTTTTTTCAATTTATTTTTTTAGAAGGGGGCGGTGTGGCCCCCCTTCTTTTACAATATTTGGGGCCCTGGGGACCCCATCCCCCAGGGCCTGACCTGTTTTTATAGAATTTTTTTAAACGGGAAGGGGCTCCACGTGGCCTTCCTCCCGAGGCTGATTTCGGCCCCGGGGACCCCATCCCCTGGCGCATGGCCACATATTTAATACTTTTTTTAAGGAGGGGGGCTGCGTGGCCCCCCTCCTGAGGCCATTATTGGCCCCGGGGACCCCATCCCCCGGGGCTGTGCCTCTATATCTTTATTATTATTTTTTTATTCAGGGAGGGGGCCACGCGGCCCCCCTCCCTGATTACCACTTCTGGCCCCGGGGACCCCATCCCCTGGGGCCGGCCCTTTGTGTTGGGGACTGTGGGGGAGGTGCAGCTCCCTTGCTCAAAAGCAAGCATCTGCTTTGCTTCGTTGAAGCGAGAGCAGGTTACCCTGCTCTCGCTTCAACGAAGCAAAGCAGAGCTTGCTTGGCAGGGTGGGAGCCGTGCTCCCGCCCTGCCTAGCAAACAGCAATGTCCCGGGGGTGGGCACCCCGGGACATTGCAGGAGCCGGCCCTGGGGGGTGGCGGTCCCCAGGGCCATCAAGGGCTCCAGGAGGGGGGCCGCGCGGCCCCCCTCCATTGATTTGCATAGCCCCGGGTAGGTGGTGGTCCCCGGGGCCGGGGGTCTGCAATGGACCCCTGTATTTAAGTATTCAATGCCCCGGGGAGGTGGTGGTCCCCAGGGCAGTGTTGGGAGGGGCAGGAGCCCCCCACACACTTTTTTTTTATTTCAGCCCCGGGGAGGTGGCGGTCCCCAGGGCTTGGGGGGCCAGCGAGGCCCCCCTACATTTTAAATTTGAATGCCCCGGGGAGGTGGCGGTCACCGGGGCAGCAAGGGGGGGGTTGGGACTCCCCCACGCATTTATAAACAAAGCCCCGGGGAGGTAGCAGTCCCCGGGGCTGCGGGGGGCCACGTGCCCCCCGGCATTCAAATTAATAAGCCCCGGGGAGGTGGTGGTCCCCGGGGCTGTGGGGGCCCCCGCGGGACCCCACAAATTATTCACTGATTGCCCCCGGGACCTGGCCCCCCCAGGGGCTTTTTGAAAACAAAGCGCGGGCAATCGCTTTTTTTTTATTTTCTCGGCAGGATTCGTGACCCCAGCGCGAATTCTGACGTTTTTAAAAAAAAGTAATGCTTTTTTTGGCTCTGGGGGTCCTTGTGGGACCCCCTGAGCAGGCCTAGGGGGTCAGGGTGTTTCTACCCTGCCCCCTTTTCTTCATTTTCATCTTCTTTTTTTCTGATTTCTTGTGACTCGGTTACCAAGTCACAAGATGGCTGCCAACACATTCTGGTTTGGAGTGTTGGCAGCAAATCAGAGTGTAGCTCGTGCTCGGGAGGGTTCACGAACCCTCCTCGGTGCTCAGATATCGAAACTTTTATTTTTCAAATTTCTCAGCAACTACTGGACGGATTTACACCATTTAAAAAAAAGGTCGCTTTCTGAACCAAGAGCTACCTTTTTTCCAAATTTGGTGTAATTCCGTTCAGCAGTTCGGGCTGTAGCCTGTAATAAAATTTCCTACGGAAATTAACATGGGGAAACGTGTTTTGGGACCCCCCCTTTTTTCTCAGCCCCCGCTTGACAAATCACCCCGAAACTTTCAAGACAGGATCTGACCTCAATGAACCTTTTTTTGGGAACATTTCGCAAGGATTCGTCAAACAGCGCCAAAGATATTGGCAAAAGAAAAAACGCTTTTTGAATAGAAACGAGGTCTTAACTATAACTACCTACTGTTGACCGCCAGTAGGAAATATATATAAATACATATATATATATATATGCAAAAAAAGAAGCAGAGAACTATGGGTAGTTCTCAAGTTTAGGTGGAAAGCAGCTCCAGTATAGAGCACTCTCAACACCAGCGACACTCTTAATTTGCTCACCTCAAATGTCTGCTTTTCTATCAAAGTCTTTAAGCGCAGGATTAGCACAGTGCCATCCACGCTGAGATAGAAAGGGACAAAGTCTTTTACCATTTCCACAGCAAAGTCTTTAAGCATAGGATTAGCACGGTGCTATCCATGCCGAGCTGTTAAAATGGCCAAAGCCTTTTACCACTCCAGGCACAGTGTTACAGCTTTGGATTGGTAAAATACCATCCAAACCAACCTGAAATGAATAAAAGCAACCCCTGACACATGTTTCGCTCTCATTAGAGCTCTTCAAAGAGGTACAGCTTTGTCCAGACACAAGGGAGCACCCAGCATAAGTCAAAAGAATACCCTTTCAGGGATAGAGTGACGCATAAATTATGCAAAAAAGAAGCAGAGAACTCTGGGTAGTTCTCAAGTTTAGGTGGAGAGCAGCTCCAGTATAGAGCACTCTCAACACCAGCGACACTCTAAATTTGCTCACCTCAAATGTCTGCTTTTCTATCAAAGTCTTTAAGCGTAGGATTAGCTCTGTGCCATCCATGCCGCGATAGAAAGGGACAGTGGGGGATATGTACAATGAAGAGGCGGAGCGTGTCGTTAGCCTCCTGGGCTTAACGACATGCTCCGCCACTTCGGAAACGCAAGGCTGCACCATATTTACAAGAATGTGGTGCAGCCTTGCGTTTCCCCCTGAGATGGCGCTAAGTTTAACAACTTAGCGCCAACACAGGCACACTTGCACCAGAGTGCAAGGGTGTCTGTGTGCAGGGGAGGATTGGTTATGTGTAGGAAGGTGTCCCTTCCTGCACATAAACAATCCTAAAATGCAATTTTGTAATTTTCATGTGCTGCTTCATGCAGCACACATGAAAGTTACAAAATGGCATTTTTAAAGGTTTGTTTATGTACAGGAAGGGACACCTTCCTTTACATAAACAAACCATGGCATTTTGCTTTTCCATGTGTGCAAGGCAGCACACATGGACAAAGCAAAAATGAGGAGAAATAATGCATTTCTCCTCGTTTCGCCACCTTGAGACCAGGAGTTTCCTGGTCTTAATTTTGGCGCTGCCTCCTGTGTACGCCACCCTTGTACATAGGGGGCAGCGTCAAATACAATGGGTGTTGCGGTGGAACACCCACCACAACACCCACTGCACGCCCCTTTCACGCTATAGCATGAAAGGGTGCCTTATGTACAAGGTAGCGTTAAGCCACGTTAAGTGGCTTAATGCTGCCTTGTACATAAGGCAAGGCCCATATCGCCTGGGGAACGTCACAAAAGTGACGTTCCCGTTAAGATAGGGGCTTCTACATATGCCCCAAAGTATTTTACTATTTCCACAGCAAAGTCTTTAAGCATAGGATTAGCACGGCGCTATCCATGCCGAGGTGTTAAAATGGTCAAAGCCTTTTACCACTCCAGGCACAGTATTACCGCTTTGGATTGGTAAAATACCATCCAAGCCAACCTGAAATGAATAAAAGCAACCCCTGACACGTGTTTCGCTCTCATTAGAACTCTTCAGAGAGGTATAGCTTTCTCCAGACACAAGGGAGCACCCAGTATAAGTCAAAAGAATACAGTTTCAGGGATAGAGTGACGCATAAATTATGCAAAAAAAGAAGCAGAGAACTCTGGGTAGTTCTCAAGTTTAGGTGGAAAGCTGCTCCAGTATAGAGCACTCTCAACACCAGCGACACTCTAAATTTGCTCACCTCAAATGTCTGCTTTTCTATCAAAGTCTTTAAGCGTAGGATTAGCTCTGTGCCATCCATGCCGCGATAGAAAGGGACAGTGGGGGATATGTACAATGAAGAGGCGGAGCGTGTCGTTAGCCTCCTGGGCTTAACGACATGCTCCGCCACTTCGGAAACGCAAGGCTGCACCATATTTACAAGAATGTGGTGCAGCCTTGCGTTTCCCCCTGAGATGGCGCTAAGTTTAACAACTTAGCGCCAACACAGGCACACTTGCACCAGAGTGCAAGGGTGTCTGTGTGCAGGGGAGGATTGGTTATGTGGAGGAAGGTGTCCCTTCCTGCACATAAACAATCCTAAAATGCAATTTTGTAATTTTCATGTGTGCTGCTTCATGCAGCACACATGAAAGTTCCAAAATGGCATTTTTTAAAAAGGTTTGTTTATGTACAGGAAGGGACAACTTCCTTTACATAAACAAACCATGGCATTTTGCTTTTTCCATGTGTGCAAGGCAGCACACATGGAAAAAGCAAAAATGAGGAGAAATAATGCATTTCTCCTCGTTTCGCCACCTTGAGACCAGGAGTTTCCTGGTCTTAATTTTGGCGCTGCCTCCTGTGTACGCCACCCTTGTACATAGGGGGCAGCGTCAAATACAATGGGTGTTGCGGTGGAACACCCACCACAACACCCACTGCACGCCCCTTTCACGCTATAGCATGAAAGGGTGCCTTATGTACAAGGTAGCGTTAAGCCACGTTAAGTGGCTTAATGCTGCCTTGTACATAAGGCAAGGCCCATATCGCCTGGGGAACGTCACAAAAAGTGACGTTCCCGTTAAGATAGGGGCTTCTACATATGCCCCAAAGTATTTTACTATTTCCACAGCAAAGTCTTTAAGCATAGGATTAGCACGGCGCTATCCATGCCGAGGTGTTAAAATGGTCAAAGCCTTTTACCACTCCAGGCACAGTATTACCGCTTTGGATTGGTAAAATACCATCCAAGCCAACCTGAAATGAATAAAAGCAACCCCTGACACGTGTTTCGCTCTCATTAGAACTCTTCAGAGAGGTATAGCTTTCTCCAGACACAAGGGAGCACCCAGTATAAGTCAAAAGAATACAGTTTCAGGGATAGAGTGACGCATTAATTATGCAAAAGAAGCAGAGAACTCTGGGTAGTTCTCAAGTTTAGGTGGAAAGCTGCTCCAGTATAGAGCACTCTCAACACCATCGACACTCTAAATTTGCTCACCTTAAATGTCTGCTTTTCTATCAAAGTCTTTAAGAGTAGGATTAGCACAGTGCCAGCCACGCCGAGATAGAAAGGGACAAAGGGGCATATTAGCAAGGGCTTTATCGCCGCTTTAGCGGCACTTTTTGCCGCTAAAGCGGTGATTTTTTTATCGCCCTATCAGCAAGCTGTCGCTAACAGGCGTTAGCGACAGCTTTCTTGCGATAGCGGCCCGTTTTCCCATCGCCTTGCATGTCAGCGATAATTATCGTTAATGACATGCAAGGTAGGCGTTCCCAACTAAAAGCGACCGAAAACAGTCGCTAACACAACTTCCCCCTATTAGCAACGCAGGCGAAGCGATAAAAAAATTTGCGCTAAGCACGAATATCGCTAGTATTTAACACCTGCTAAAACATGACTTACCTGTTTGTTGTATGGGAGGTGGATTGTCAGGCTAAGTCCCCCATGGCGTTAATGCGTGAATATCGCTGGATTTCCAGCGATATTCACGCATTTCGCCGCTATCGCTGGATATTTTACTGCATTGGAGATAAACGTTGCTAATAGCATGTTATCTCCGCAATAAAATCCAGCGATACGCGGCGATAAAAAAAACGCGCTAAGCGCGGTTTGCGATAATTATCGCAAGTTGTTGCTAATATCCCCCAAAGTCTTTTACCATTTCCACAACAAAGTCTTTAAGCATAGGATTAGCACAGTGCTATCCATGCCGAGCTGTTAAAATGGCCAAAGCCTTTTTACCACTCCAGGCACAGTATTACAGCTTTGGATTGGTAAAATACCATCCAAGCCAACCTGAAATGAATAAAAGGAACCCCTGACACGTGTTTCACTCTCATTAGAGCTCTTCAGAGAGGTATAGCTTTGTCCAGACACAAGGGAGCACCCAGGATAAGTCAAAAGAATATTCCTTTCAGGGATAGAGTGACGCATAAATTATGCAAAAAAAGAAGCAGAGATCTCTGGGTAGTTCTTAAGTTTAGGTGGAAAGCAGCTCCAGTATAGAGCACTCTCAACACCAGCAACACTCTAAATTTGCTCACCTGAAATGTTTGCTTTTCTATCAAAGTCTTTAAGCGTAGGATTAGCACAGTGCCATCCACGCCGAGATAGACAGGGACAAAGTCTTTTACCATTTCCACAGCAAAGTCTTTAAGCATTGGATTAGCACACATATATATATATATGTGAGTAAAAGAATGATGGGTTGAAATGCTATCCTGAGCAACTTCCAGTGGTTGGACAAACTACAAGGATTCCTCCCACCACCTTTTGTGTATTTGATGTACCACTCTAAGGGGCAAGGGTATGTCCAGACATGGGTCCCACGCTCACTGTGCCACTGGAACTAAGTTACACCTGGCTGATGAGTCCTTATCAGGGAAAAACCCGTCCTAGGCTGCCTGTGTTCCGGTTCGGTGAGGGCTTGGCAGATCAGGTTGGACTGGTCTCATGAGGAGAACAGTCCATGCTTATTTGCATATTTATTGGTTGAAGCTGAAGTGGCATGGTGAGCAAAAGAATGATAGGTTGGGATGCTACTCCGAGCGATTACCAGTGATTAGACAAACTTCAATCATTCCTCCCATCACCTTTTGTCTGTTGTCCACATACAATTTTCCATGGGAACTTTTAGACAGCACTACAACCAAAATGGCTGAACAGAATAGTTTCAAATTTAGTAGAATGCTAGATCTTTACCTAGAAAATGTGCTTTTTGTGATTTGGTGTAAATACATAAAGATTTTTTCCAGAAATTAATTTTCAAAGAATAGAGATATCTGGAAATCTTATTGACCAAAACGGCTTTTTTTCCCCCATCTGCTGTCTCTGTACTGCAGCACCAGAGTTATCCTGTGGTACTGAGCGATCTGCTTGGATGGCCACCACACTAAGAGAAATGTTGCAACCGGAATTACAGTACACAGGGACTGAAAACAAAAATATTATAAAGTATAAGGGGGAAGGGTAGGGGTACCCTACCCTTCCCCCTACCCTACCTTGAGTCAGAATGAAAACAAAATTCGCCCTACCAGTGGGACACATTAATCAGATGCTGCTGGAGTTCTGTTGGACTCAGCCCGGCCACTGTGTGGTACCACGGAGTCCCATGAGATCACACTGGGCTCATCAGAGTACCATAGTACTGGTGTAACAGTATGAGCCCTCTCTCTCTAGGCACCCGAGCTTCATTCAGTGGCCAAGTCCCTACTATGCACACCCCTCACATGTACAGAATTCTTCATGGATAGCCCACACCCTCCAGACACCCAAACTCCATTAGTGGCCAAGCCCCTTAGCCTTGTACAGAAGCCTTCATGGAGAGTCCACTTCTTCCAGACACCCAAGACCCATTAGATGTCCAAGCTCCTTCACCTCCAGGCACCCAAGCACCATTAGGTGTCAATCCATACTATGCACACCCTCTGCCTTGTACAGAAGTCTTCATAGAGTGCCTTCTCCCTCCAGACAGCCAAGCCACATTAGGTGGCCAAGCCCCTACTATGCACACCCTTTACCTTGTACAGATGTCTTCACTAAGAGCCCACTGCCTCTAGACACCCAATGGGCATTAGGTGGCCAAGTCTTTACTACACATACCTGTCACCTCCAGAAACCCAAGCACCAATAGGTGGCCAAGACCCTACCACACACACTGCTCGCCTTGTACAAAAGTCTTCATGGACAGCCCACACCCTCCAAACCCCCAAGCTCCATTTGGTGGCCAAGGCCCTACTATACACACCCTGCACCTTGTACTAAAGTCTTCATGGAGAGCCCACTCCCTCCGCACACCCAAGTCCCATTAGGTAGCCAAGCCACTACTATGCACACCCTTAACTCTGTGCACAGGTTGTCATAAAGAGTCCACTCCATCCCAACACCTAAGCCACATTAGGTGGTGAAGCCCCTACTATAAGCCTACTCCCTCCAGATACCAGGTCCCATTATCTGGCCAAACCCCTCATCAGGGCCACTGGAATTATGCGATTCTGCGGCCGGGGCAATTTTCACATAAATATGGATTTGCCGCATTTGCCAACCATCATTTGCTGCATAATCTGCTGATTTTACCCAAAAAATTGATTCTGGCTCAATTGGATCAAAAGTTACAAAAAACGTGGCAACTCGGGTTCCTGCTCACTGGAACACATTTCACAAAGGTTGACTAATCATCTTTCAGTTGCTTATTGGTGTACTTGGGTGTTAAATTGGTACTAATTAAGGTGAATTATTTTCACAGACACTGTTACCAGATGTAAAATGTCAAAATAATGAAGTAAAACTATAAAAAAAATGTGTCGCATTATGTCGTAAAATTTGCATTTTGTTGCTGCATAATTTAGTAATTCCTGCTGCATAATTTGGTCCTCATCTGCTGCATAATTCCAGTGGCCCTGTCCCTACTATGCGCTTCTTTCACCTTGAATGAATGACCGATATTTATATAGCGTGCAGCTACTCCGGCTGGAGTGTCTCAGCGCTAACAGTTCACATTTGGCTGCTTTCCCAGGAGGCTAAGTTCTTAAAAAGCCATGTTTTCAACTGTTTTTTGAAGAGCGGGAGAACTGTTACTGCTCTCAGAGCTGCCGGCAGTTTATTCCAAGCGTGGGCTCCTAATAAACCGAAGGACCTACCCCCTCTGCGCACCAGATGAGTTTTGGGGATGCAGGCCAGGTCGGCGGAGGACGATCTGAGTGCTCTTGTAGGTGTGTATCGGCTAACTCATTTCCTAAGGTAGTCGGCCCCATGCCATGATAGGCTTTGAAGAAAATAACCATGGCCTTGAATTTTATCCGTTCCCTCACTGGGAGCCAGTGTAAGGATTTAAGGTGGGGGTCATATATGACCTCGGTTTCAGTTTGAGAATCGCCCTTTGTGCTGAGTTTTGCACTACCTGAAGACGTTGGAGAAGGTATTCCGGTAGTCCCAGATAGAAGACATTGGCATAGTCCAAACTGGATGTAATCAGCGCCTGTACCACTGTCTTCCTGGAATCCATGGGAAGAAGCACCAGGAATTTCTTCAGCATCCGCAGTAAGCCAAAACAGGTACCCACTAGGGCCTGAACCTGGGACCGCATCGAGAGCTCATTGTCGATGTAGAGAAGTCTTCACCCAGAGCCCATTCCCTCCAGACAGCCAAGCCCCTTTATGTGGCCAAGCTCCTACTACACACACCATACGCCTTGTCGCCAACGCACTGGCACACTTTCTACAGGCTTCTGCCACCAAAGCCACATTTGCGCCATAGCACAAGAGTGTCTACATTTTGCTCAATATAGTTTATGTGTAGGAAGGGGTCCTTCCCTTGACATAATCTACCCTTTAAGACTATTTCCTCTATGTATGTAGACATCCATACAAAGAGGAAAAATCGAAGAGAAATAAAAATATTTCTCCCTGGTATGCCAGCCTCAGAGAGGTGCGGGGTTTTGGCACAAATCCATATCTACAAGTGATTGTAGATATGGATTTGCATCAAAATCCATCAGTAAATCCATAGAAATCCATTCAACACCCATGGAACACCACTTGATGCAAATTAATGCAAGGCAGAGCATTGCACTGCATTGATTTACTATTGGCTATAAACCAAAAGAAAAAGTGATTTTTGTTAGTTCATAAATAGAAATAGAAACTTTGTGTCGAGTTTGTTTTAAAAAATTAATAGAAACCTGATGCAAAATCTTTATAAATATAAGATAAATATATTGTTATAAGTGTTTTGGTTTTACTTACACTTATAACAATAGCCTTACCTTTTATTATTAAGATTAGAGTGCTGTAGCAGACTATCATGATATACCAACATAAAGATGCATACATGATAAACAACATGATTTTTTTTCTATTTTTAAACCAGAAGACGCGGTTCTGAAAAAACAAATCTTCTTTTTGTAAATTTTTTATGGTAATTTTTGTTAGGTGTTTTAAAAGAATTTAACAAAAAACAGAAAAGGGCATAATGACTTGAAGAGTGTAAAAAAATTGACTTCTTGTCACACTGGTGCTCAATCACAAACTTATTTCGGGCAGATGTTGATTGCTCACTGACCAACACTATCTTTTTGCATTTTGTGCAATGGGTGACCATATGCTAATAAGCAAGTATGATGTCAGATACCTGCTGCAGAAGTTGTGGTGGGTAACTGTCCCCAGGGGCTACAGAGGGTCCAATGGAGGAGGTTGCTTCCTTCGCTTCCTACCGTTGCTGCTCTGATTTTTCAGGGGTCTGGAATGAATGGTGTGCATGTGTTTTCACATGCCATTTGTGTGCTATGAATATTTTTCGCAGTACCAGAAGAGAACTATTTCTTACAGATGCAACACTTCACAGTTTTAGCTGCAACTTTTTTCCCCTGAAGGGATGGTTAAAAAAACTACCACACAAATGTCTCTTTGGTGACAGGCGGAGTCTCTTCCTGCTCCTCCTGGAGATCCTCCCTGTCCTGATGCCATAATGAGCTGCATTCCCTTAATAAATACAAAAAAAATCCTAAAAATACAGGAGGGGTCAGCATAGCATGTTTTCACAGACAAGTGTTATTCCCAAATGAGGATAAAAGGGTAGGGACTTCATGTTAATTGAGGAAGGCAGCGATTTTAACCAATCAGATGTCTTTAACGTGTGTTATAGGTGTTGCTGTACTCCTGCGATACTTCTACGGTATTCCCGCTAGATCCCGAAACTTGCAAACCAGGCAAATTTTACAGAAAAAAAGCTCATAGATCCTCATTATTTGACCCAATAAAAAAAGCTCTAGGCTCAAATTTAAACAGAAATCACTCTTATATACTAAACACAACTTTAAAAAAATGTTTGGCAGTCATATCCAGAAACACTAGTTTATTATGCACGCATAGGGCCATATTTATCAATATGTCATGCAGTGCAGCTCAGCAAGTCACCTTACTGCATTGCATGACAGGGAAAGGGCAGGTAGCCGCCATATTTAACACAATATGGCACATTCTTGCCTTTTTTTAGAGCTGGCGCACAATGTGCTGCCTAGCGCCGACGCAGGCACGCCTGCACTATGATGTAAGGGTGCATGCGTTGTTAACTGGATTGTTACTGTGCAGGAAGGAGCACGCATAGAGGAAAAAACAAAGAGAAATAAATATATTTCTGCTCGTTATGCCTCTCCTGGGGATGCGTAGCTGTTTTGGCGTATTCCCATGTCTACCACCTATGGTAAATCTGGGAATGCATAAAAATCCATGGGTTTTGCATGGGAACACCCACGCACCACCCATGGAATGCCTCCCTGGGGCAGAGTAACACAACACGGTAATTTGCACTGCCTTGCATGACTCTGGATTAATCAAGCCGCTCAGGGTGATAAATAGCATCTTAAGGGTTGCGTCACATTTGCACTCAGCTTCGTCGACGTAGCATATATATATATATTCACTGAAAAAACCATAGGTTTTAGGGACAGTTATAGTTAGTTGGACATTTCACTCGTACAAAACCCGTGAAATTCCCCCGTTATAGTTAGTTCAGCTAACTATAACTCGCGCCCCCGCAATGCACTGCTGATGACGTCACATATTACATCACTCATGACATGGTCAGTGACATCACTGATGACATCTCAAATGACATCACTGATGACATCATGCAGTGACTGTGTTTCTGTAAAGTTTAAATATTTTTAATATATATATGAAAAGACGTATTGAAGAATGAGTGGGTGTATAAGTGTCTGTATGGATGATTTAGTAGGTGCTTGACTGACTCTATAAGTGAGTGATTTAACGTATCTTACTGAATGCATGGGTTAGTGACTAAACTGGGTGAATGTCTGTATCCGTCTGTATGTTGCTGTGTAAGTGGCTGCATGTGTTTGTGAATAGCTACATGAGTGTCTATATGAGTTATTGAATGGTTGTCTGAGTATCTGTATGGGTGCCTGAGTGTTTGTGTGGGAGGGGTGTGTGCGACTCTGTGCATAGATGTGTGAGTGGGTGATTCACTGGGTGGATGGTTTCAAGAGTGCATCTGTGATAGACTGTATGGGTGGGTAAGTGTGTGTAAGAGTGTGTTAGTGAGTGAATGTATGTCCCAGTGGTACATGTGTGACTAACTACATATGTGAAAGGCAGTATATATGTGTGTTGGAGTATATAAATAGCTATAAGCGAGAGTGAGTGATTGTGATAGTGGCTGTATGGATGAGTGTGTGCTTGTATCAGTGATTGTATAAGAGCGTAACAATGTGCTAGTATTTGTATGATTAAGTGAGCTGGTGTGTGCATAACTGTATAGGTGAGTAAATGGCAGTGTGTTTAATTATTTGCATGACTGACTAGGTGTGTGAGTACCTCTATGGATGAGTGGCGGTGTTTGAGTGTCTATTTAGGAGTAAGAGTGCATATGATAGTCCTGTACTCAGTGACCATAAGTATGAGTGACTGTACGGGTGAGTGAGTGGATGTGTGTGTGTAGACCTAAGAATCAGTGAGTGGGTATGTAGTTATTGGTGTTGGAGTGTCTATGGTTTTGCGAATGGCAGTCTGTAATTTAGAGTGGGTGTATCAAAGGTTATATTAGGGTGTGAGGAGGTGCATCAGATTATCACGTGGATGATGTCATCAGTGATGTCTTTTGAGATGTCATCAGTGATGTCATCAGTGATGTCACTGACCATGTCATGAGTGATGTAATATGTGACGTCATCAGCAGTGCATTGTGGGGGCGCGAGTTATAGTTAGCTGAACTAACTATAACGGGGGAATTTCACGGGTTTTGTACGAGCGAAATGTCCAACTAACTATAACTGTCCCTAAAACCTATGGTTTTTTCTGTGAATTTCAAAGGTTTTTTAAATGCTAATTTCTAACTATAACGTGCCTGAAACCTATGGTTTTTTCAGTGAATTTCAAAGGTTTTTTAAATGCTAATTTCTAACTATAACGCCCCTAAAACCTATGGTTTTTTCAGTGAATTTCAAAGGTTTTGTAAATGACAATTTTTAAATGTATTAATTGTTATATTTATTTTTTTGATACTGATTTACTACATTTTTTAAAACTATTTATTTTTAGATATTTTATTTATTAAATTACATTGTAATTACATTATACATTACATTACAAAATATACTTTCTCAGAATGAATTACTTTAGTTTAAATACTTTGCAAATAGGCAATAGAGTTTTAAGTACAGTAGTTACAGTTGTTGCAATGGGCAACACAATTTCAAACACAATGCAACATTGAGCTCAATGTGAATTTCTAGTTAAATGCAATTAGTTACTTTATGGATTACTTTTCTAACCACAGGACTGGATCCTAGATTCAGTCCTGGGACATCTCCTGTAAACAGTTGAGTAAAAGCGTTTTGGTTACAGTAGTGAATTTTAAGGAATTTTATTGTATTTTAAAAGTTGACACTTAGAAACTTTTTCACATAGAATCACCAATGTTATCCTATGGGAGGAAATTCACTTAGCAGGTAAGTAGTGTTATCGTTACTTTTTCTTACTCAGTGTTGGATCCTGGATCCAGCACTGGTGCATCTCCTGTAAACAGTTGAAAGAATGCGTTTAAGTCATACAGGCGATTTTTAACCCCTTCGATGCGCGTGACGAGCTCAGCTCGTCATGCTGCACGGTAGCGCTGTGCGCATGACGAGCTCAGCTCGTCACGACCACACCCGCGATCGGAATGTCCAGCACACGAGCGGAATTCCGATCGCGGTCAAGGGGTTAAGGAATATTTGTAGTTTGTGAAAATCGACACTTTGAAACTTTTCTGCTGAAAACCAGACAATGGATTCCTATGGAAGGAAATATAAGTTACTGGTAAGTACGGTTAGAATTACTTTTCAGGGTCAGTGCTGGGCTAAAAGATGCAGCACTGGGTTCTCTCCTGATAACAGGTGAGTAAATCGGAATTCGTAGTTTGGTTGATTTTAGAGGAATATTATAAAGTTCCAAAACTCCACACTTAGAAGAATTTCCAAGTGAAACCAGTCAATGTTAGCCTATGGAAGGAAATTCAAGTTACTGGTAATTCGGTTAGAATTACTTTTCAGGATCAGTACTGGGCTGAAAGATGCAGCACTGAGGTCTCTCCTGATAACAGGTGAGTAAATCGGAATTCGTATTTCGGCTGATTTTAGAGGAATATTTGTATGTTTCAAAAATCGACACTTAGAAACTTTTTCAGCAAAAAGCAGGCAATGATATCCTATGGAAGGAAATTCAAGTTACTGGTAAGTACGGTTAAAATTACTTTTCAGGATCAGTACTGGGCTGAAAGATGCAGCACTGAGGTCTCTCCTGATAACAGGTGAGTAAATCGGAATTCGTATTTCGGCTGATTTTAGAGGAATATTATAAAGTTCCAAAACTCCACACTTAGAAGAATTTCCAAGTGAAACCAGTCAATGTTAGCCTATGGAGGGAAATTCAAGTTACTGGTAAGTACGGTTAAAATTACTTTTCAGGATCAGTACTGGGCTCAAAGATGCAGCACTGAGGTCTCTCCTGATAACAGGTGAGTAAATCGGAATTCGTAGTTCGGCTGATTTTAGAGGAATATTTGCACAATGGTGAAGGAAGGGGTGGGGCCTGAGGTGACATGTCTGCAAACACGCACTGTGGCGCATTTTAAGTTAGAGAATTAATTCCTCCTCAATCCCGAGGGTCCCTAGAGGCCAACTGGCCCACCAGATACCTCCAGTATGCGCCAGAGAGCTGCGTTGCAGAGAGGTGTTCAGAGGCCACGCCCCTTTTACAACACTCTGCAACGCAGCTCTGTGGCGCTTACTGGAGGTACCTGGTGGGCTAGTTGGCCCCCAGGGACCCTCAGGATTGAAGGGATTTAATTCCCCATCTTAAAACGCGCCATGGGGCCTGTTTGCACACATGTCACCTGAAGCCCCGCCCCTCCCTTCACCACTGTGCAAACGCGCCCTGTGGCGTGTTTTAAGTTGGGGATTAAGTCCCCTTGAATCCTGAGGGTCCCTGGGGTCCAACTATCCCACCAGGTACCTCCAGTAAGCGCCACAGAGCTGCATTGCAGAGAGGTGTAAAAGGGGCGTGGCCTCTGTACACCTCTCTGCAATGCAGCCCCTGGCGCATACTGGAGGTTCCTGGTGGGCTAGTTGGCCCCAGGGACCCCCAGTATTCAAGGGGAATCGTTCCCCCTCTGCAAACGCGCCAGGGGGCGCGTTTGCAGAGTGGTAAAGGAAGGGGGCGGGGCCTGTGGCACGATTGTTTTTATTGGGGGATTTTTTTCCTCGAAGGGGGGCTGTGTGGCCCCCTTCCTTTTTCCTTTTTTTGGGCCCTGGGGACCCCATCCCCCAGGGCCTTACCCCTTTTTTTCATTTTTTTTTTTTTTTTAAACGGGAAGGGGGCCGCGTGGCCCCCCTCCCATGGCCGATTCCGGCCCCGGGGACCCCATCCCCCGGGGCATGGCCACTCTTTTTATTATTTTTTTAAGGAGGGGGGCTGCGTGGCCCCCCTCCTCAGGCCTCCTTTTGCCCCGGGGACCCCATCCCCCGGGGCAGGCCTTTATTTTTATTTTTATTTTTTGGGGGGAGGGGGCCTCATGGCCCCCTCCCGGGCCACTACTTGCCCCGGGACCCCATCCCCCGGGGCTGGCCCTCTCCATTGGGGACCGTGGGGGTCCCCAATCCCCCACCGTCCCGGCATTGCTTTTCCACATGGGGAGCTGCTGACATGCAGCTCCCCATGTGGAAAGCAATCTGCTTTGCTTCATTGAAGCGAGAGCAGGTTTCCCTGCTCTCCCTTCAATGAAGCAAAGCAGTTTGCAATGGCAGGACGGGAGCCGCGAGGCTCCCGTCCTGCCACTGCAAACTACAGTGTCCCGGGGGTAGGCACCCGGGACACTGCAGGAGCTGGCCCTGGGGGTGGTGGTCCCCAGGGCCACCAGAGGCTCCAGGAGGGGGGCCGCGCCGCCCCCCTCCCATGTCTTTAAAGCCCCGGGGAGGTGGTGATCCCCGGGGCTCAGGGGTCCATTACGGACCCCCGCATTTACATTATTAGTGCCCCGGGGAGGTGGCGGTCCCCGGGGCGTGTGGGGGGGCTCGAGCCCCCCCACACAGGAACTGTTTTTTTTTTTTTAAAAAGAAGCCCCGGGGAGGTGGTGGTCCCCGGGGCTGCGGGAGGGCCGAGTGCCCTCCCGCAACATTTTTATTAGAAAGCCCCGGGGGGTGGTGGTCCCCGGGGCTTGGGGGGCCTTAGAGGCCCCCCCATTAACTATAAACCCACCCCCCGCATGCCCCCGGGACTTGGGCCACCCGGGGGCAAAATAACATCGAAGCGCGGGAGACCGCGCTTCGATTTTTTTTTTGTACGGCGGGATTCGCGCACCCTGAGCGCATCCCGCCGATTTTATTATTTTTTTTTAATGCTTTTTTCTGCCCAGGGGGTCCTTGTGGGACCCCTGAGCAGACCTAGGGGTCAGGGTGTTTCTACCCTGCCCCCTTTGTGCGTTTTGCGCACTTTTTCTTCTGGGTTTTTTTCTAATCGGCAGGATCCGCGCACCCTGAGCGCATCCTGCCAATTTAAAAAATAAAAATGCTTTTTTCTGCCCAGGGGTCCTTGTGGGACCCCTGAGCAGACCTAGGGGTCAGGGTGTTTCTACCCTGCCCCCTTTTGCGCTTTGCGCACTTGTTTCTGTCCCTCGGTTCTACCGAGGGACAAAATGGCTGCCAACACTTTCTGATTTGGAGTGTTGACAGCCACTTGACAGCCAATTAGCATGCAGCTCGTGGTCGGGAGGGTACGCGGACCCTACTCGGCCATAGATATATATGTGACTTAACTTTTGATTTTCTCAGGAACTACTGAATGGATTTACACCATTTAACAAAAGGGTTCTTTCTGAACCAAGAACTACCTCTTTGCCAAATTTGGTGTAATTCCGTTCAGCAGTTCGGGCTGTAGCCGTGTCTAAAGTTTCCTATGGGAAAATGAATGGGGAAAACACGTTTTGGGACCCCCTTTTTCTCGGTCCCCGCTTGATGAATCACCCTGAGACTTTCAGGGTAGGAGCGGACCGGAGCGGGCCATAAAGTTTGAAAATTTCGCGAAGATTCGTCAACCGACGCAAGAGTTATTTCAAATAGAATGTCGCGGATTTCCTATGGAAAATAGGTCCTAACTATAACTATCTACTGGCGACCGCCAGTAGATAATATATATATGTATATATATATTACCTACTGGCGGTCACCAGTAGGTAGTTATAGTTAGGACCTAGTTTCCATAGGAAAAGCGTTTTTTGATTTGCCAATATCTTTGGCGCCGTTTGACGAATCTTTGCGAAATTTTCGAAACTAATGGCCCGCTCCGGTAGCTCCTGTCTTGAAAGTTTCGGGGTGATTCGTCAAGCGGGGGCCGAGAAAAAAGGGGGTCCCAAAACGCGTTTTCTCCATGTTAATTTCCATAGGAAACTTTAGACAAAGCTACAGCCCGAACTGCTGAACGGAATTACACCAAATTTGGCAAAAAGGTAGCTTTTGGTTCAGAAAGCGTTCTTTTTGTTAAATGGTGTAAATCCGTTCAGTAGATCCGCGAACCCTCCCGAGCACGAGCTTGATTCTGATTGGCTGCCAACACTTCAAACTAGGAAGTGAGGTGAAAAAAAAGAAAAGGGGGCAGGGTAGAAACACCCTGACCCCCTAGGCCTGGTCAGGGGGTCCCACAGGGACCCCCAGAGCCCAAAAAAGCATTTTCTTTTTAAAAAATTTGACGGGATTTGCGAATCCCGCTGAAAAAAAAAACGAAGTGCGGGCTCCTGCGCTTCATTTTAATGAGCCCCCGGGAGCAATGCACATAATAAATGCGGGGACTGCACTAGCCCCCGCAGCCCCGGGGACCACTACCTCCCTGTGGCTTCATTTTTAAATAAAAATTGCAAGGGGGGAATCCTGCCCCCACCAGGCAGTCCCGGGGACCGCCACCTCCCCGGGGCAATAATTATTTAATGCGGGGGGCACGTGCCCCCCCGCAGCCCTGGGGACCACCACCTCTCGGGGCACTAATTATTTAAATGCAGGGGTCCGTTGCGGACCCCCAGCCCCGGGGACCACCACCTACCGGGGGCTTTAAATAAGATGGAGGAGGGCTGCGCGGCCCCCCTCCTGGAGCCCTAGATGGCCCTGGGGACCGCCATCCCCCAGGGTCGGCTCCAGCAATGTCCCGGGGTGCCTACCCATGGGACATTGCAGTTTGCAATGACAGAGTGGAAGCACGGCTCCTGCCCTGTCATTGCAAACACTGCTTAGCTGCGTGGAAGCGAGAGCAGGAAACCTGCTCTCGCTTCCACGAGCAAGCAGATTAGCTTTGGACAAGGGGAGCTGCATGTCAGCAGCTCCCCTTGTCCAAAAGCAATGCCAGCTCCCGCAGGAGGCAGGGAGCCAGCTGGGACCGCGGGGGTATTGGGGCTCTTCCTCAGTCCCCAACATGAGGCAATGCCCCGGGGATAGGGTCCCCGGGGCTGAAAAAGGCCTCAGGAGGGGAGGCGCGCGGCCCACCCCCTTAAAAAAGAATATAGAATAAAAATATAATTATGTGGCCATGCCCCGGGGGATGGAGTCCCCGGGGCCAAAATCAGCCTCGGGAAAGGGGCGGCGCGGCCCCCTTCCCGTTTTTTTTTTTTTTTTTACAAAAATGGGTCAGGCCCTGGGGGATGGGGTCCCCAGGGCCCACAAAATATTAAGAGACGGGGGCACACAGCCCCCGTTCTAATAAAAAAAAAAAAAAGCCGGCATCTCGCCGGAGGCCCCACCCCCTCCCTGCATCACTCTGCAAACGCGCCTCCTGGCGCATTCTAAGTTGGGGGATTAAGTCCCCTTGAATCCTGAGGGTCCCTGGGGGCCAACTAGCCCACCAGGTACCTCCAGTAAGCCCCACACAGTGGGATTGCTGAGTGGTGGTCCGAGGCCACACCCCTTTTTACACCACTCTGCAAACGCGCCTCTTGGCGCACTGGTGGTGGGGCGATGAGGTCCTCTTGTGTCCTGAGGACCTCAGGACTAAAGTGGACTTCATCCCCCGAGCAGCAGTGCGCCAAAAGGCGCGTTTGCAGAGTGGTGTAAAAAGGGGGCATGGCCTCGGACCACTCTCAGCAATCTAGCTGTGTGTGGCTTGTTAGAGATAACAGGAGGGCTAGTTGGCCCCCAGTGACCCTCAGGAGGCAAGGGGACTTCATCCCCCAACCAAGAGCACGCCAGGAGGCATGTTTGCAGAGTGGTGCAGAAAGGGGGCGCAGCCTGTGTCCACTGCTCAGCAATCCCACTATCTGGGGCTTACAGGTAGGCTAGTTGGCCCCTAAGGACCCCCTGCAGTGAAGGGGACTTCAATCCCCATCCAAGAGCGCGCCAGGGAGCGCATTTGCAGAGTGGTGGGCAAAGGGTGTGTGGCCTGCTATGTGAACTACCAATGCTGCTGTGTGGGACTTACTTAAGGTAATAGGAGGGGTAGTTGGCCCCCAAGGACGTCCTTGGGGGCCAACTACCCCTCCTGTTACCTCCAGTAAGTCCCACACAGTGGTATTGCTAAGAGGTCTTTGGAGGCCGCGCCCCTCTTTCTCCACCACTCTGCAAATGCGCCTCCTGGCACATTACGGGTTGGGGATGAAGTCCACTTTACTCTGAGGGACTTTGGGGGCCAAGAAGCCCTCCTGGTACCTCCTGTAAGTCCTAAGGAGCGGAATACCTGAGGGCTGGTCGGTGGCCCAGCCTCCTTTCTGCACCACTCTGCAAATGCGACTACTACGTTATAGTTAGAAATCAGCATTTAAAAAACCTTAGAAATTCACTGAAAAAACCATAGGTTTTAGGGACGTTATAGTTAGTAATTAGCATTTAAAAAACCTTTGAAATTCACTGAAAAAACCACAGGTTTCAGGAACGTTATAGTTAGTTGGACATTTCACTCGTACAAAACCAGAGAGATTCAGCCGTTATAGTTAGTTGAGCTTAGTTGAGCTAACTATAACTTGCACCCCCCGCAATGCACTGCTGATGACGTCACATATTACATCACTCATGACATGGTCAGTGACATCACTGATGACATCTCAAATGACATCACTGATGACATCATCCACTTAATATCTGATGTACCTCCTCACACCCTAATATAACTTTTCATATACCCACTCTAAAATACAGAGTACCATTCTCGAAACCATAGACACACCAATACCAGTTAGTACATACCCACTCACTGATTCATAGGTCTACACACACATCCACTCACTCACCCGTACAGTCACTCATACACGCAGTCACTCATCAATACAGCGACTGATATATGCACTCATATGCCCATATAGACACTCACATACTGCCACTCACCCACAGAGATACTCACACACCTAGTCAGTCCCCCAAAGAATCAATCACAGTACCATTTACTCACCAATACAGTTATACACACACCACCTCACTTATTCATACAGATACTAACACATACTTACTCTCATACAATCACTGACACAGGCATACACTCATCCATACAGCCACTCTCACAATCACTCACTCTCACATATAGTCACTTATATACTCCAACACTCACATATACTGCATCAATCAGGTAGGACCCTATTTTTGAAGTTTCACCTTAAAACCGCGCTCTAGCGTTAACCCTATGATTATAGACATGAATAAAACTACATGATTTGAAATAGTTAAATAACTGGAGACATGAAATAGGTCTCATTCACGGTCTCTTCAGCACAAATCTTTGCTTTTCCCTCCGTTAGTCTTTTAGTTTCTTTCACCTATAATATATGTAACATGTAATATGTGCATTCAGAGAAACATAGGAAGTCCGTTTAGCAATTTACTCTGTAATAGACACAAAATATTTGTTGTTTAATTCTTCCCACCGTCGATAAGTTTTTTAAACTTTTTTTAACTCGGGATAACACTTACGTTCACTCACAAAAATGTATTGAGAGCATGGTCACATTGTTTTGTGACATGTGCACGTTACAGTCACTGGGTGTGCTACATACAATGAGCAGTGTGTTTAGAGAAGGGTATGGGATCGGCTGATCATTTACACCACTTTCTCTTTATTTGTAGCCCTGAAGAAGTCGTGTGGGTCACTCCCCACGATGAAACACGTGTTGGCTGGGCATTTTTTGTGAAATAAAGAAAATAAGCGAACACCCAACGACTCGTTATTGAAGAAACACCAATCAAGAGTGGACAAGACAATTTTATGTTGACTGTAACAATTGAACAGGGACATCTGACATATAAGAGACATTTAGTCTTTTTGATAACAGCGTGTGCAGGGGTTAAGTCTTTTGTTTGCATGGTGGATCTGGTTCACGGTCCAACAGGAGGGTTCAGGGTGTGTATTTCCCTCACCTACTTGCACCGCACGGGATTTTTGTCGACATACTTAACGCACACTAGGGAGGCGCCATATCCACACTTAAACATAAAACCACCCCACCTGTGAATTCACTCTCACATATAGTCAGTTATATACTCCAAAACTCACATATACTGCCTTTCACATATGTAGTTACTCACACATATACCACTGAGACATCCATTCACTCTCCAACACAGCCATATGCACACTCACTCACCCAAACAGCCCTTCTCAGACGCACTCATGAACCCATACATCCACTGAATCACCCAGTTATACATCCATGCAGGGAGTTACACCCCCACCCCCCCACACAGACAGTGAGGCACCCATACAGCTACTCAGACAACCAATCATTAATCCATATAGACACTCATGTAGCTACTCACCAACCCATGCAGCCACTTACATACCAACTGACAGACTGATACAGACATTCACACAGATGTCACTCACCCATGCATTCACTAAGACACGTTTAATCACTCACTTATACAGTCAGTCACGCACCTACTTAATCATCCATTCAGACACTCATACACCCACTCATTCTTCAATACACCTTGGCGTGTATATATATAACATTCTTAAACTTTTTAGAAACACTCAGTCACTGGATGATATCATCAGTGATGTCATCAGTGATGTCATTTGCGATGTCATCAGTGATGTCACTGACCATGTCATGAGTGATGTAATATGTGACATCATCAGCAGTGCATTGCGGGGGCGCAAGTTATAGTTAGCTCAACTAACTATAACGGATGAATTTCTCTGGTTTTGTACGAGTGAAATGTCCAACTAACTATAACGTCCCTGAAACCTGTGGCACTTGCCCGGTATCAAATTTCTGGTCGTTGAAACAATTCTACCAGTCTTACTTTCCTTTTCCCTCTCACTTCCACTTAGAGCCTGGATTTCTAGTTGTCCATGTGGGAGTACGCCTGTATGCCTATTGTACACATCATGATGTGTGGGACATAGTTGCACGAGCGGGCAGCTTCACAACAAGCATTGTGGTGCCAGTTTTTCTCCGTAACCTGTATATACACATTACATCACAAATGAATTAAGCACTTGTATTACGCTGTCAAACTTGACTTACATATGAGAAGTTTTGCAATGATAATTTTTGACTGATTTATTGAATGAGAACTGTTTTTATTCATTTGATGCAAATTTTGAAATAGTATGAATTATGGTGAATACTATTATGCTTTTTTCAGTCATTGCAGAAAGTCTTTTCTCTATGTCCTCTGGCCCTCAGCGTATTTCTATAGTGAGTGGAGCACATTGTGTAAACTTGACAAAGGCTTCATAGCTGAAACGCGTTGTTTTGCACATTAAATCTTGGTGCTATTCACTTGGCGTGCCGCTTTCTAATTCTGAACTGCGGAATGTTGCTTTAAAGTATTATTGGATGGTTGCTGCTTCCATCACTGGCACCGCGAGGCGAGAGGCGGCGTATAAGCAGCGTTGTTCGTTGAAGGATATATATATATATATATATATATATATATATATATATATTCACTGAAAAAACCATAGGTTTCAGGGACGTTATAGTTACAAATTAGCATTTAAAAAACCTTTGAAATTCACTGAAAAAACCATAGGTTTTAGGGACAGTTATAGTTAGTTGGACATTGCACTCGTACAAAACCCGTGAAATTCCCCCGTTATAGTTAGTCCAGCTAACTATAACTCGCGCCCCGCAATGCACTGCTGATGACGTCACATATTACATCACTCATGACATGGTCAGTGACATCACTGATGACATCACTGATGACATCTCAAATGACATCACTGATGACATCACTGATGACATCATCCAGTGACTGTGTGTTTCTGTCAAGTTTAAATATTTTTAATATATATAGGAAAAGACGTATTGAAGAATGAGTGGGTGTGTAAGTGTCTGTATGGATGATTTAGTAGGTGCGTGACTGACTGTATAAGTGAGTGATTTAACGTATCTTACTGAATGCATGGGTTAGTGACTAAACTGGGTGAATGTCTGTATCCGTCTGTCTGTTGCTGTGTAAGTGGCTGCATGTGTTTGAGAATAGCTACATGAGTGTCTATATGAGTTATTGAATGCTTGTGTGAGTATCTGTATGGGTGCCTGAGTGTTTGTGTGGGAGGGGTGTGTGCGACTCTGTGCATAGATGTGTGAGTGGGTGATTCACTGGGTGGATGGTTTCAAGAGTGCATCTGTGATAGACTGTATGGGTGGGTAAGTGTGTGTAAGAGTGTGTTAGTGAGTGAATGTATGTCCCAGTGGTACATGTGTGAGTAACTACATATGTGAAAGACAGTATATATGTGTGTTGGAGTATATAAATAGCTATAAGCAAGAGTGACTGATTGTGATAGTGGCTGTATGGATGAGTGTGTGCTTGTATCAGTGATTGTATAAGAGCGTAAGAATGTGCTAGTATTTGTATGAGTAAGTGAGCTGGTGTGTGTATAACTGTATAGGTGAGTAAATGGTAGTGTGTTTAATTATTTGCATGACTGACTAGGTTTGTGAGTACCTCTATGGATGAGTGGCGGTGTTTGAGTGTCTATATAGGAGTATGAGTGCATATGATAGTCCTGTACTGAGTGACCGTAAATATGAGTGACTGTTCGGGTGAGTGAGTGGATGTGTGCGTAGACCTAAGAATCAGTGAGTGGGTATGTAGTTATTGGTGTTGGAGTGTCTATGGTTTTGCGAATGGCAGTCTGTACTTTAGAGTGGGTGTATCAAAGGTTATATTAGGGTGTGAGAAGATGCATGAAATTATCACATGGATGATGTCATCAGTGATGTCATCAGTGATGTCATTTGAGATGTCATCAGTGATGTCATCAGTGATGTCACTGACCATGTCATGAGTGATGTAATATGTGACGTCATCAGCAGTGCATTGCGGGGCGCGAGTTATAGTTAGCTGGACTAACTATAACGGGGAATTTCACGGGTTTTGTACGAGTGCAATGTCCAACTAACTATAACTGTCCCTAAAACCTATGGTTTTTTCAGTGAATTTCAAAGGTTTTTTAAATGCTAATTTGTAACTATAACGTCCCTGAAACCTATGGTTTTTTCAGTGAATTTCAAAGGTTTTTTAAATGCTAATTTGTAACTATAACATGTCTGAAACCTACGGTTTTTTCAGTGAATTTCAAAGGTTTTGTAAATGACAATTTTTAAATGTATTAATTGTTATATAAATTTTTAAAATACTGATTTACTACATTTTTAGAAACAATTTTTTTTTACATATTTTATTATTTAAATTACATTGTAATTACATTATACATTACATTACAAAAAATACTTTCTCAGAATGAATTACTTTAGTTTAAATACTTTGCACATAGGCAATAGACTTTTAAGTACAGTAGTTACAGTTGTTGCAATGTGCAACACATTTTCAAACACAATGCAACATTCAGCTCAATGTGAATTTCTAGTTAAATGCAATTAGTTACTTTATGGATTACTTTTCTAACCACAGGACTGGATCCTAGATTCAGTCCTGGCACATCTCCTGTAAACAGTTGAGTAAAAGCGTTTTGGTTACAGTCGTGATTTTTAAGGAATATTGTTGTACTTTAAAAGTTGACACTTAGAAACTTTTTCTCATAGAATCACCAATGTTATCCTATGGAAGGAAATTCACTTAGCAGGTAAAAACTGTTATCGTTACTTTTTCTTACTCAGTGTTTGATCCTGGATCCAGCACTGGTGCATCTCCTGTAAACAGTTGAATGAATGCGTTAAGTCATACAGGCGATTTTTAAGGAATATTTGTAGTTTGTGAAAATCGACACTTTGAAAGTTTTCTGCTGAAAACCAGACAATGGATTCCTATGGAAGAAAATATAAGTTACTGGTAAGTACGGTTAAAATTACTTTTCAGGGTCAGTGCTGGGCTAAAAGATGCAGCACTGGGTTCTCTCCTGATAACAGGTGAGTAAATTGGAATTCGTACTTTGGTTGATTTTAGAGGAATATTATAAAGTTCCAAAACTCCACACTTAGAAGAATTTCCAAGTGAAACCAGTCAATGTTAGCCTATGAAGGAAATTCAAGTTACCGGTAAGTACGGTTAAAATTAATTTTGAGGATCAGTACTTGGCTGAAAGATGCAGCACTGAGGTCTCTCCTGATAACAGGTGAGTAAATCAGAATTCGGATTTCGGCTGATTTTAGAGGAATATTTTAAAGTTCCAAAAATCAACACTTGGAAACTTTTTCAGCAAAAAGCAGGCAATGATATCCTATGCAAGGAAATTCAAGTTACTGGTAAGTACGGCTAAAATTACTTTTGAGGATTAGTACTGGGTTGAAAGATGCAGCACTGAGGTCTCTCCTGATAACAGGTGAGTAAATAGGAATTCGTATTTCGGCTGATTTTAGAGGAATATTTTAAAGTTCCAAAACTCCACACTTAGAAGAATTTCCAAGTGAAACCAGTCAATGTTAGCCTATGAAGGAAATTCAAGTTACCGGTAAGTACGGTTAAAATTACTTTTGAGGACCAGTACTGGGCTGAAAGATGCAGCACTGAGGTCTCTCCTGATAACAGGTGAGTAAATCGGAATTCGTATTTCGGCTGATTTTAGAGGAATATTTTAAAGTTCCAAAACTCCACACTTAGAAGAATTTCCAAGTGAAACCAGTCAATGTTAGCCTATGTAAGGAAATTCAAGTTACTGGTAAGTACGGTTAAAATTACTTTTCAGGACCAGTACTGGGCTAAAAGATACAGCACTGAGGTCTCTCCTTATAACAGGTGAGTAAATCGGAATTCGTCTTTCGGCTGATTTTAGAGGAATATTTGTATGTTTCAAAAATCAACACTTAGAAACTTTTTCAGCAAAAAGCAGGCAATGATATCCTATGGAAGGAAATTCAAGTTACTGGTAAGTACGGTTAAAATTACTTTTCAGGACCAGTACTGGGCTGAAAGATGCAGCACTGAGGTCTCTCCTTATAACAGGTGAGTAAATCGGAATTCGTATTTCGGATGATTTTAGAAGAATATTTGCACAATGGTGAAGGGAGGGGCGGGGCCTCAGGTGACATCTGTGCAAACGCGCCCCGTGGTGCGTTTTAAGTTGGGGGATTAAGTCCCCTTGAATCCTGAGGGTCCCTAGGGGCCAACTAGCCCACCAGGAACCTCCAATATGCGCCAGGGGCTGCGTTGCAGAGACGTGTAGAGAGGCCACACCCCTTTTACACCTCTCTGCAACGCAGCTCTGTGGCGCTTTCTGGATGTACCTGTTGGGCTAGTTGGCCCCCAGGGACCCTCAGGATTGAAGGGATTTAATTCCCCATCTTAAAACGCGCCACGGGGCCTGTTTGCACACATGTCACCTGAAGCCCCGCCCCTCCCTTCACCACTGTGCAAACGCGCCCCGTGGCGCGTTTTAAGTTGGGGGATTAAGTCCCTTGAATCCTGAGGGTCCCCGGAGTCCAACTAGCCCACCATATACCTCCAAAAGCGCCACAGAGCTGCGTTGCAGAGAGGTGTAAAAGGGGCGTGGCCTCTGTACACCTCTCTGCAAGGCAGCCCCTGGCGCATACTGGAGGTACCTGGTGGGCTAGTTGGCCCCCAGGGACCCCAGTATTCAAGGGGAATTCGTTCCCCTCTGCAAACGCGCCAGGGGCGCGTTTGCAGAGTGGTGAAGGAAGGGGCGGGGCCTGCGGGCCCGATCGTTTTTTTGTTTTTTTCTCTCCTGAAGGGGGCTGTGTGGCCCCCTTCCTTTTTTCTTTTTTGGGCCCTGGGGACCCCATCCCCCAGGGCCTTACCCCTTTTTTTAAATTACCTTAAAAAAAAAAACGGGAAGGGGGCCGCGTGGCCCCCTTCCCTTGGCCTGTATTGGCCTCGGGGACCCCATCCCCGGGGCATGGCCTCTATATTTATTTTTTGAGGGGGCAGCGTGGCCCCCTCCTCTGGCCATTTTAAGGCCCCGGGGACCCCATCCCCCGGCGCCGGCCTTTCCATTTTTTAAAAAAAATGTTGCTCTTTTTGGGGAGGGGGCCGCGTGGCCCC
Source organism: Calotriton arnoldi (assembly GCA_963921515.1). Taxonomy (NCBI): domain Eukaryota; kingdom Metazoa; phylum Chordata; class Amphibia; order Caudata; family Salamandridae; genus Calotriton; species Calotriton arnoldi. Next base: position 58,346 of record CAWUFW010017605.1, read on the forward strand.
CCTCCTGGGCCACTACTTGCCCCGGGGACCCCATCCCCGGGGCTGGCCCTCTCCGTTGGGGACTGTGGGGGTCCCCAATCCCCCACAGTCCCGCCGGCTCCCCACGTCCCTTGGGAGCCGGCATTGCTGTTCCACATGGGGAGCAGCTGACATGCTGCTCCCCATGTGGAAAAGCAGTCGGCTTTGGATATTGGAAGAGAGAGCAGGTTTCCTGCTCTCTCTTCCAATATCCAAAGCAAGTTTGCAATGACAGGACGGGAGCCGCGAGGCTCCCGTCCTGCCATAGCAAACTACAGTGTCCCGGGGTAGGCACCCCGGGACACTGCAGGAGCCGGCCCTGGGGGGTGGTGGTCCCCAGGGCCATCAAGGGCTCCAGGAGGGGGCCGCACGGCCCCCTCCCATTCAGTAGACAGCCCCGGGGAGGTGGTGGTCCCCGGGGCTCTGGGGTCCGTAACGGACCCCCATATTAAAATGTTTAGTGCCCCGGGGAGGTGGTGGTCCCGGGGCGTGTGGGGGCTGGAGCCCCCCCACACAGGTTTAATAATTTTTTAAAAAAGCCCGGGGAGGTGGTGGTCCTCGGGGCTGCGGGAGGGCTCAGAGCCCTCCCGCACCATTTTTAAAAAGCCCCGGGGGTGGCGGTCCCCGGGGCTTGGGGGCCCTTTGAGGCCCCCACACATTAAATTATCCCCCCACCATGCCCCCGGGACTTGGGCCACCCAGGGGCCAATTAACATCGAAGCGCAGGAGACCGCGCTTCTATTTTTTTTTTCCGTCAGGATTCGCGCATCCTGAGCGCATCCTGCCGATTTTTAAAAAAAAAATTTTTTTTTTTTTTTTGCCCAGGGGGTCCTTGTGGGACCCCCTGAGCAAACCTAGGGGGTCAGGGTGTTTCTACCCTGCTCCCTTTGTGCGCTTTGCGCACTTGTTTCTGTCCCTCGGTTCTACCGAGGGACAAAATGGCTGCCAACATTTCCTGAATCGGAATGTTGACAGCCAGCTGACAGCCAATTAACATTCAGCTCGTGATAGGGACGGTGCGCGCAGGGTGCGCTGAGGGTGCGCGAATCCTCCGTGCCCATAGATATCACTAACTTTTTACTTTTCATTTTCTCAGCAACTACTGAACGGATTTACACCATTTAACAAAAGGGTTCTTTCTGAACCAAGAACTACCTCTTTGCCAAATTTGGTGTAATTCCGTTCAGCAGTTCAGGCTGTAGCCGTGTCTAAAGTTTCCTATGGGAAAATGCATGGGGAAAACACGTTTTGGGACCCCCTTTTTCTCGGCCCCCGCTTGACGAATCCCCCGAGACTTTCAGGGTAGGAGCGGACCGGAGCGGGCCACAAAGTTTGAAAATTTCGCGAAGATACGTCAACCGGCAAGAGAGTTATTTCAAATAGAATGTCGCGGATTTCCTATGGATAATAGGTTGTAACTATAACTATCTACTGGCGACCGCCAGTAGATAATATATATATATAACCAAAACTCCCTCACAGGTAGGAAAGAGTGCGGCACAGCTCCGGGGTTCAAAACAAGCAGCTTTATTGATATTTCTGCGCGTGGATGAAAGGTCCATGGAAACGCTTTGGCAGACGCGTTTCAGCTTGTGTAGCTTTCCTCAGTGCCTCGTTCCGATGGCTCCTCATTATCCCTGGGGGTCAGCTGGTTTATAGATGGTGTTGTGACCACTCCCAGTGTGGTAGTTACTTGCCCCTCCTCCGCCTTAAGGTGATACAGGCACTTCGCGCACCTCAGTCCCAAACAAAAGGCATGCTGGTATATGGAGTCACCTCGTGGACGTCCATTAGGTAATTGGGCAATCCAGAACACCAAGTGATGCCCCAATGCTAGTTGGCCGATGACCCACACACCGCCGCCGTTGCCTTGGATGGTAAAAGCCACTTGTTTGTCCCCTTCTCTGGCAATTGATATTGCCTCCTCTCTCCCAGTCCGAAGTAACACCTAATGGCAATTAGCAGCAGCCAGGGGGCGACGCGTTGCAGTTCCATGCACACTCCAAGGATGCAGGCTTCCCGCGTAGCTCCTGATCGAGAGGGCGTACCGCTTGCCAGAGCCCACTTACTGGCACAACATGAAAGACCAAAACTCCCTCACAGGTAGGAAAGAGTGCAGCACAGCTCCGGGGTTCAAAACAAGCAGCTTTATTGATATTTCTGCGCGTGGATGAAAGGTCCATGGAAACGCTTTGGCAGACGCGTTTCAGCTTGTGTAGCTTTCCTCAGTGCCTCGCTCCGATGGCTCCTCATTATCCCTGGGGGTCAGCTGGTTTATAGATGGTGTTGTGACCACTCCCAGTGTGGTAGTTACTTGCCCCTCCTCCGCCTTAAGGTGATACAGGCACTTTGCGCACCTCAGTCCCAAACAAAAGGCATGCTGGTATATGGAGTCACCTCGTGGACGTCCATCAGGTAATTGGGCAATCCAGAACACCAAGTGATGCCCCAATGCTAGTTGGCCGATGACCCACACACTGCCGCCATTGCCTTGGATGGTAAAAGCCACTTGTTTGTCCCCTTCTCAGGCAATTGAAGATGGAGGATCACAAGAAAACAACAGCCAGCCAGGGCAAAAATCTGGATCCCAAAGGATACAATAAGTCACAAAGAAATAAAATATCCAAGAAAGAAGTGACTCAAACAGATAGATTCACCAAAAGTGACAGAACTCCATTTGTGGTTGACTATCATCCTTCAGCTCCCAACTACAAAAATATAATGCAAAAAACATTTCCCTTACTGTCTACTTGTGAAAAATTGCAAAAGGTTTTTCCAAAACCGCCAGTCATTGCTTACCGCAGAGCACCAAATTTACGATCTCTTATTGTGAGAGCTGAACTCAAGCAAGTTGTAACAAATGCAGGGGTTCATTGCTGTGACTCTAAAAGGTGCATCACGTGTGAATACCTTTTACAAACATCATCAGTAACTCGTTCTGTTACGAGAAGGACCTATGGAATAAGACAGCATCTTACATGTCGCTCAACATGCATTATTTATGTGATTCAGTGCCAACGGCAAAGCTGTAAAAAACAATATGTAGGCCAAACAGTGAATGACCTCCGTACACGATTCAGGAACCACAAATCGGCAATAATTAATAAGAAAATTGACCAGCCTGTAGCCAATCATTTTAACCTTGCTGGATCATTTACTATCAGATTTGAAGATTTTCCCCGTGGAACATGTCTCAAAGGAAGAACTGCTGGACTCCAGAGAAAACTTCTGGATGTACCGTTTAAAATCACTGCATCCAGATGGACTGAACATTACTGATAATACAACCTGATTACTGCATATCTCAAGAGCTCTCAGGACTGCATTGATTCCACATTCCAAATGGAATCTTCACTCATGATGCTTTTTGAAAATTCAGCTGTGTCATCTGTGCAGCCACTGAGCAAACCATCTTGTACTACCTGAGGAAGGCGGAAGCTGAAACGTTGTAGTGGAACTATATTTTTGTTCTTTGGTGAATCTATCTGTATGAGTCACTTCTTTCTTGGATATATGTACATATATATATATATATATATATATACACATATATATATATATATATATATATATATATATATATATATATATTATCTACTGGCGGTCGCCAGTGGATAGTTATAGTTAGGACCTATTTTCCATAGGAAATCAGCAACATTCTATTCCCAATAACTTTGGCGCCGGTTGACGAATCTTCGCGAAATTTTCAAAACTTATGGCCCGCTCCGGTCCGCTCCTATCCTGAAAGTATCGGGGTGATTCGTCAAGTGGGGGCTGAGAAAAAAGGGGGGTCCCAAAACGTGTTTTCCCCATCCAATTTTCCATAGGAACCTTTCATCGCAGCTACAGCCCGAACTGCTGAACGGAATTACACCAAATTTGGCAAAAAGGTAGCCCTTGGTTCAGAGTCATGCCTTTTGCTTAAATGGTGTAAATCCGTTCAGTAGTTCCTGAGAAATTTGAAAAAGAAAACACATATATATCTGGGCGGAACCTAACCACACATGTCATCGTGAGATCTGATTGGCTGTCAGCACTTCATCCTGGAATTGCTGGCAGCCATCTTGGGACCAATATAAATGATAGTACCCCATTGAAATGCATTGTAGTGAATCAAAGATTTTGAGGGTTACCAAAAGGAGAACTATAAAGGGTGATAACAGACTTTAGTTACATTAGAATTCATTTGTTGATAGTACCATACTAATTTCAGGAATTGTGGTGTGTTCTAAGGTGATTTTACCCTGTGAAAAACCTTCTGCTGGGATATCATGAATCATGTTTGAGAGAAAACTATTTTCACATGCTTGTCCCATACAGTTTTGGAAGGTGCTCCAGAAGCTAAAATGAGAGCATATTTTCTGTAAATTCACATTATCTTTCTCAGTCATGTGAGAATGAAGTCTGACATTCTCAGTAAAACATGTACATCCAACAAGGGCAGAGACTGTCAGTTGATTCCTTTGTGTTCTACTGCAGCTTCCCAGAGTGTTCTAAAGAACAACTAGAGTGCTAACAGCCTTACTTATGACAAAAGTATGGCACACCTGAAGCCATCTTGATTGGAATAAACTGGTAACACTTAAAACATTTAATTTAAAAAGGAACAAAATGATGGGGTTCATTTTGTCATAGAATTATGGTTAGTGCTGTAGAAAGAAAAATTTGGACATGTTTCAAGTGTGATCTCAAATATCTTCCAGTTATATTTCAACAGGAGCAGCCTGTCAGTTGATGCCTTTGTGTTCTACTGCAGCTTCCCAGAGTGTTCTAAAGAACAACTAGAGCGCTAACAGTCTTACTTATGACAAAATTATGGCACACCTGAAGCCATCTTGATTGGAATAAACTGGTAACTCTTAAAACATTTAATTTAAAAAGGAACAAAATGAGGGGGTTCATTTTGTCATAGAAATTATGGTTAGTGCTGTAGAAGGAAAAATTAGGACATGTTTTAAGTGAGATCTCAAATATCTTCCTGTTATATTTCAACAGGAGCAGCCTGTCAGTTGATGCCTTTGTGTTCTACTGCAGCTTCCCAGAGTGTTCTAAAGAACAACTAGAGAGCTAACAGTCTTACTTATGACAAAAGTATGGCACACCTGAAGCCATCTTGATTGGAATAAACTGGTAACACTTAAACATTTAATTTTAAAAAGGAACAAAATGAGGGGGTTCATTTTGCCATAGAAATTATGGTTAGTGCTGTAGAAAGAAAAATTAGGACATGTTTTAAGTGAGATCTCAAATATCTTCCTGTTATATTTCAACAGGAGCAGCCTGTCAGTTGATGCCTTTGTGTTCTACTGCAGCTTCCCGGAGTGTTCTAAAGAACAACTAGAGTGCTAACAGCCTTACTTATGACAAAAGTATGGCACACCTGAAGCCATCTTGATTGGAATAAACTGGTAACACTTAAAACATTTAATTTAAAAAGGAACAAAATGATGGGGTTCATTTTGTCATAGAAATTATGGTTAGAGCTGTAGAAAGAAAAATTAGGACATGTTTCAAGTGTGATCTCAAATATCTTCCTGTTATATTTCAAAGGGTGAAGCCTGTCAGTTGATGCCTTTGTGTTCTACTGCAGCTTCCCAGAGTGTTCTAAAGAACAACTAGAGCGCTAACAGTCTTACTTATGACAAAAGTATGGCACACCTGAAGCCATCTTTATTGGAATAAACTGGTAACACTTAAAACATTTAATTTAAAAAGGAACAAAATGAGGGGGTTCATTTTGCCATAGAAATTATGGTTAGTGCTGCAGAAAGAAAATTTAGGGCATGTTTTTAGTGAGATCTCAAATGCTCTTCTATTTCATTAGAAAATTCTGACATGCAGACTGAAACAATCACTTTCAATACCAGCAGACTTCCAGTTAACTCCCTGATGAGCAGTAGCTTTAATACAGTGATCTAATGAACAACTAGAGTGCTAACATTCTGAATTCATGGCAAATGTGTGACACATCTGAATGCCTTCTTGATGGAATCAAAGTAAAAAACTGAAAGCATTTCCTACTGAGGAGACTGCAGTAAATGACGAAATTAGGAAACTTCATAACAAATAAGTCTCCCAAGATGGCCACCAGAGAAAAAAGAGCCCAAATGTAGCACAAATATCACCCAGATGTAGCCCACATATAGCCCAATGACAGAAGTGTACAAAACACTTTTTATTTTTAGTTTTTCTGCAGTTTTATATAGTGCAAACTGGTCAGGTTTTGGAGCGTTACATCTTACTTGGACCCCTTATTGCGTATTTTGCACGAAGTACATGAGATTGATCTTGCGAAACATTGAACTTTACGATTCTGTTAACCTGAAGTTGCTCTGAACCGGGCTTTGTAACACCCGTTTTTACCTACTGGTTTTAATTAATTCTCACTGTATTGTATTAGGAAAGAGGATTTACTGTTTTTATGTACACTTTTATGATCTATGTTTCTAAATCAGATCAAATAAAGGTTAATGAATTCTATGGCAGGACGGAGGCGAGGATTATGCACATCTTTCCTCACTTTATTTGCATAGCAGTTCAAAGAAAACGTAACACAACAATCATTAAACAAAAGACTACACAACCCATGAACCATTAGGGGGTAGTCTCCAAGGCAACTATAGTCCAATCATATCACAGTCCATTGTATATAATATCGTGACGTCCCTTCCGCTTCCTCTTTCTTCACTGCTCGTCAGTTAAGTGCATTCCTTACATTCTTGGCTTAATCTGACGTTGTTGCTGTTTGTATAGCGGTTTCTTGTGCACGTTATTAGCATTATTGCCTTGGTATTGTTTCATATTCCCTGCGCAGCAGGCTCTTGCCCGAGCGCGGTCTCCCCCTCGCAGTTTCTCCCGCTGTGTGCTCTGCGCGCGGTGAGATCCTGTCAGGCGTGTCTGGTCCGAGCGAGGCAGCTCCGTCGAGCGCTCCCGCTGGTCTTTATGCGCGTTTGGGAATCCGGTCACTCCTTTAGTGTCCGCTTGATTCCCGACCAACCCTCGCCTAATTTTGACACCGCTACGCGGTGATTTCCCCACACGGCCACGTTAGTGACCATTTATTGGTAATGCGCCTCAGTCTATTCTTATAACAGCTTCGGGGAAAGCCCAGCTGTTGGAGCACCGGCGAGGGGGCTGTCTTAAGGATTTTAAGGGCATTTGTTCTGTGCTCACACCCTCTGCTATCATGTCTTCTCCAGAAGACCATTTTTACTCCTCCTACCAGGAAGTGGAGGAGGAATGGCCCCCCAACTTCTCCCTCCAGCAGTGGACCAAGCCCTCTCTCTGGCTATTTCTAGGGCGCTGGCTCCTCTTAGGGATCAGGTTCATAAGCTGGCGTAAAGCATCCCTGGGGTGTTCAGTGACCCAGATCTGGTTGTGGCGGGTCCAAGTAGCTCCCAGATGGGGAATAAAAGGGCCGTTAAGCATAACGCGGGGCACTTGGAAGGATTTGATAAACTTACGGAGACCTTCCTCAAGAGTGTGCGAACACTAAAACATGCACCCTGCCGGGAGGAGGAGGAGCCCGGTGAAAATTGCGACACTGTCACCACTATTGTAGACCCCGACGGCGGGTTTCCCTTAGAGGGAGAGGGTGTATCGGAGGACGATTTCTCCTCCGATGAGGATAATGACTCGGGCGTCCCTGGCATCCAGAGTCCCACTCCTCTCAGTCCCCGGTTGGGGACGGGGTCCACTCGGACATGTTCGAGCCTACCCAAATTTACCATCCTAGGTCGGCAGAGTGGACACCTGATGCCAAAGTGGCAGAGTATGTGGTGGGGAAAATCCATCAACCCCTTGAAAGGGAGGTCAGGAATAGGATGAGGGGAGAATGCCCCAGGCCCTCACTGAAGGGGAAGGTGGCACACACGCCTGAAATTGATGAGAAACTATGTACCTTTTTCTCCAAGTATATGAGGGATCCCAAGAAAGGAGTTGATAGGTCTTGAACATGGTAGGGCCCTTGACCCAAATTATTCAATTGACGGAGCGTTTCAAAGAGTCAGGATCCCCTTTGTCCACGGATATTGTGGCTGGTTGGGCGCACTACCCTAAACCCTAAAACACTACCCCCTCCACTACCCAAACACCACTGCACTACCCTAAACCCTAAAACACTACCCCCAGCATGACACCCTACACTACCCAAACATAACTGCACTACCCTAAACCCTTAAACACTATCACCAGCACGACTCCCTACACTACCCAAACACCACTGCACTACCCTAAACCCTAAAACACTACCCCCAGCATGACTCCCTACACTACCCAAACACCACTGCACTACACTAAACCCTAAATATACCCCCAGCATGACCTCCCACACTACACAAACACCACTGCACTACCCTAAACCCTAAAACACTAACCCCAGCATGACCCCCTACACTACCCAAATACCACTGCACTACCCTATACCCTAAAACACGACCCCCTACACTACACAAACACGACTGCACTACCCTAAACCCTAAAACACTACCCACAGCATGTCCCCCTTCACTACACAAACACCACTGCACTGCCCTAAACCCTAAAACACTACCCCAGCACTACCCCCTACACTACCCAAACACCACTGCACTAACATAAACCCTAAAACACTACCCCCAGCACAACCCCCTACACTACACAAACACCACTGCACTGCCCTAAGCCCTAAAACACTACCCCCAGCACGACTCCCTACACTACCCAAACACCACTGCACTACCCTAAACCCTAAATCTACCCCCAGCACGACCCCCTACACTACCCAAACACCACTGCACTACCATAAACCATAAAACACTACCACCAGCATGACCCCCTACACTACCCAAACACCACTGCACTACCCTAAACCCTAAAACACTACCCCCAGCACGACCCCCTACACCACCCAAACACCACTGCACTACCCTAAACCCTAGAAAAGAAACCCCCACCCCATGCCCAATCCCCCTTACATCTCACTCCTCATGGTTCCTCTCTCCTCGTGGTTCCTGCTTCACGTCATCTCTGAGGGGCGGTGCACGTCGTTGTGAGGAAACGGAACAGCCTCTGTTTCCTTACAACGACATGGATCATCTACATGTTTTTTAGAACGCATGGTCATTTACCATACATACCTTTACAACAAAATTTGTTGTAAAGGCATGCGTGGTAAATGACCATGCATTCTAAAAAAATGCGTAGTAATGACTTCGTGATGTCCAACACATGCGTGGTAATGCATGCGTTGTAATGGTATCGCAAAGTAAAAAAGTCGTTGTAACGGCTGTTTACCGATCGAAGCTGGCCCCTGTTCTTCAGTGAGACGTTTATTTGATTAATTAGGAGGAAGGAATGTGGTTTTTACCGAAAAGTGCATTCCCGGCTGTTGTATTGTGAAAGTGTCCGCGTGGCCTGGTTTCACTTCCGGTGAGAGAGTGGAAGAGTCTGTTTGGATCTAAAGGAGTTCTGTTGTTGGACGGGCCGGCGCGACATGTCATCAGAAAACATAGCTAATGGAAAGCGTCCTCCCTGAAGTGTGGAGCAGTGCCATGCGAGGTCAACGAGTGTGCGTCCCACCGCAGTATGACCGTACCGCGTGTCCCATGTGCCGCCTCCAGGGTACGGGAGGCAGAAGCGGCATCGCAGGTCCTCTTGAAGACCGTTGTAGCACTAATTCTACATTTTGGTACTAGGGCATTTTAACTTCGTTGTTCCTGCCAGATACAAAGAGAAGATCCTGTGTTATTCAGTGCCCTCGTTACCTTTTTTGTGGGTTGTGGTGCTTGTCACTTCGCTGCCCCGCCGGTGCACATGACTGGGCACCCCACCTCGTGTGCCATCTGCAGGGCCTCTGCCCTCGGATCACTGGTTTCGGTTTCTGGAGTGGCAACATAAACAGTTGCTCCCAAAGGACTAGCCTGAACACTTAGGTGAATATCCCCTGCACCAGCATTCCACGGAAATTCTTTCCTAGCTCTCCCAACGTCAACGAGCACGGCTCCGCTCGCGACACCGTATGACGTCATCGGAGCCATAAGAGGACCTTGTCGGCGTTATAGTTAGTTGGACATTTCACTCGTACAAAACCATAGAAATTCCCCCGTTATAGTTAGTTCAGCTAACTATAACTCGCGCGCCCGCAATGCACTGCTGATGACGTCACATATTACATCACTCATGACATGGTCTGTGACATCACTCATGACATCACTGATGACATCTCAAATGACATCACTGATGACATCACTGATGACATCATCCAGTGACTGTGTGTTTCTGTAAAGTTTAAATATGTTTAATATATATAGGGAAAGGCGTATTGAAGAATGAGTGGGTGTATAAGTGTCTGAATGGATGATTTAGTAGGTGCGTCACTGACTCTATAAGTGAGTGATTAAACGTATCTTACTGAATGCATGGGTTAGTGACTAAACTGTGTGAATGTCTGTATCTGTCTGTCTGTTGGTGTGTAAGCGGCTGCAGGGGTTTGTGAATAGCTACATGAGTGTCTACATGGGTTATTGATTGGTTGTCTGAGTATCTGTATGGGTGCCTGAGTGTTTGTGTGGGTGGGGTGAGTGTGACTCTGTGCATAGATGTGTGAGTGGGTGATTCACTGGGTGCATGGTTTCAAGAGTGCATCTGTGATGGACTGTATGGGTGGGTGAGTGTGTGTATGGGTGTGTTAGTGAGTGAATGTATATCTCAGTGGTACATGTGTGAGTAACTACATATGTGAAAGGCAGTATATATGTGTGTTGGAGTATATAAATGGGTATAAGTGGGAGTGTGTGATTGTGAGAGTGGCAGTATGGATGAGTGTGTACTTGTATCAGTGATTGTATAAGAGCGTAAGAATGTGCTAGTATTTGTATGAGTAAGTGAGCTGGTGTGTGTATAACTGTATAGGTGAGTAAATGGCAGTGTGATTAATTATTTGCATGACTGACTAGGTGTGTGAGTACCTCTATGGATGAGTGACGTGTGTGAGTGTCTATATAGGTGTATGAGTGCATATGATAGTCCTGTACTGAGTGACCGTAAGTATGAGTGACTGTACGGGTGAGTGAGTGGATGTGTGTGTGTAGACCTAAGAATCAGTGAGTGTGTATGTAGTTATTGGTGTTGGAGTGTCTATGGTTTTGACAATGGCAGTCTGTAATTTAGAGTGGGTGTATCAAAAGTTATATTAGGGTGTGAGAAGATGCATCAAATTATCACATGGATGATGTCATCAGTGATGTCATCAGTGATGTCATTGGAGATGTCATCAGTGATGTCATCAGTGATGTCACTGACCATGTCATGAGTGATGTAATATGTGATGTCATCAGCAGTGCATTGCGGGCGCGAGTTATAGTTAGCTCAACTAACTATAACGGGGAATTTCTATGGTTTTGTACGAGTGAAATGTCCAACTAACTATAACTGTCCCTAAAACCTATGGTTTTTTCAGTGAATTTCTAAGGTTTTTTAAATGCTAATTTCTAACTATAACGTGCCTGAAACCTATGGTTTTTTCAGTGAATTTCAAAGGTTTTTTAAATACTAATTTCTAACTATAACGTGTCTGAAACCTATGGTTTTTTCAATGAATATATATGTATATATATATATATATATTGGTTCAGTAGAGCTCTGACATATACTTTTTTGTCAATAAAGTTTAAGTGGTGGAGGTGTGAAGAAAAATTGCTAAATACAGCAAACTAGTAACATTATGTTATGTTACAATAATTTGTATAGAACATTAATCACCCAAGAGGGTATCCAGGTGCTTGTACAGTGTTTAGGTTTGTGGTCCCCAGAGTGCTTATATCAAGAGGCAGGTCTTCAGCTTCTTGTGGAACTCAAGAAGTGAGGAGGAGGCTCAGATGTGTGGAGGGAGGTCGTTCCATGTCTTCAGTGCATGTAGGAGTACGAGTGACCTTCAGGGGCCCTCTTCACATTCTGTAGGGAGGCCTCGTCTATATATCTTACTCCACTGTACAGAGTGACACACATGCACACAAAAACACACATATTTAAACAGAGGCACAGGTACCACTTTCTTACACACACACAAGTACACACATCGAGCCACTCATGCACACAGAGAAACATACAGAGGTATATGCATACAAACACACACGCACACACAGAGATTTAAACATGCACACAGAAGAAGGCACACTAGGCTACAGAGATACACATACCTTCACAGGTGCATCTGCACAGCATGCTCACACCCACTCATACACAAACACTGATGAACAAGCAAATGTACAGAGGCTTACACGCACACACAGAAAAATGTGCATATAGCTTCATCAGTCACATATAGGCACAAACCCATATGAACACAGAGTTGTCACATCAAGATGCCTACAAACAAAAATGCATACAGAAACACACAACAGATGCACAGACACATGCAAATACAGAGACACATGAAAACATGCAGAGACATATATATACACACAACCAAAATTTCTTTTAACTCAGGCCTTTTTAGGTTTCGCCTGCACAGCGCTTGTGCTGAGCTTGAGAAATCTATTGTTTTTAATATAAACTTAAAAGGGACTTACATCCCACCGCCTCTCTCTCCTGGCTCTCATTGGTTCCTGTGCGTGCCACTTACCTTTCCTCAATTTCTATTGGCTGTTGCATAGTTGCCTGCATTTACCAATGCTTGTTGCTCGTCTGCTTCTCTTATCAGTTTCCCGCCGCCAAAATACTGTTAGTATCCTCTTTGGTGGAACTATATTTTCATGAAGTTTTGCCTTTTACTATTGCAGCATATTCATGTAACAATTTGTCACCCGGAGAATTTAAGTGATTTGCATAGAATCACAGGATGCTGGGCGGTACTGCTGAGACTCGAACCGGGATCCCAGCTCTTGAGTCAGAAACTCTGTCCGCTGCACCACATCCTCACCACTCCCGTGCTGTCAGGGAGCTCTTTCCTTCTCCCGGACGATGATTGATGAAAACCGCTCTTTATTCATTACAAAGGCGAAACCAATGCATTACTAATGCTTGTTCTTTGTGTAGGTTTCTTCTCACGCTCTCAGAACACTTCCACCTAAGCTAACTTACTCACCAGTATTTTGTGTGCTCTGAATGCTCCGTGCTAGATTGACTCAAAACAACCTTCAGCAAAGCGGATCTCAGATACTGGGCCCTCATTGTGAGCCAGAATTACCGATCGCACGAGGTCTCGTTATTACTGGGTCGGGTATTACTGCACTAGTGTTAATTGCATAGTGAACTGGATATTAATGCAAAAGGCGGTGTTTGCTCACTGAGTCTCACAGATTTTTCACACAGTCCACTGAAACGCTGTGGAACTGCTTTGCATGGTTTTCAGTAGCAAAATATGCCCTTTGAAAAACCCAAAGGTTTCAGTTTTGCCACATATCCTAGAATACCGATGCAGGCTGAAAGTCCTATTTCTGCCCAAATCAGAAAGACCAAGAAAGCTGTAATGAGGGCCTGAGAGCCAATATTGCAGGAGAATGGCAATGCAAGGAAAGAGAATGAAATCTGAACCCACTATCGGTACTATTGGTGAGTTCCTGCAGAAACATTAGCGGGGTTTCTAGGTACTCTAGGAGCTTGTTCACTCTTCCTAAAGCCTTCTTCAGTCTCTTGTGTGCAAACGAAAAGAATGGTTTATCAGATTCAATAACGCCATTCTTTGACTCCACTCACCCACTGGCTACGAAGAGTGTGGTATAGCTCTGATACCCTTGCATCACAGGAGTCTGCCTAAGAAGCAGTTCATGCCATGGTTTTGACACCAATAAAGATGCTTAAGCTGTTTATGGAAGTTCTCAGTTCCAAATGTTTCTTTTTTAATTTGATAAAAATTACAAAAGAAATAAGAACTTTAACATGTCAAAGCATAAAGAGCAAATAGAAGAGATCCTCAAACCAGGAGTGGAACAGATATAATATTGCCTGGAAACCCAAAATAATTTTTCTTCATAGTTTAAAAGGAACTATTTGGATTTTATGAGAAGTCCAAGCGCCCAATTCACAAAGGTAAAATCAGACCTGAAGACTGAGTTAGATCTGAAGTCTAAGTTTACATCTGTGAAGGACACCCTTAGAGTTCAATTCTGATTTACACTTCACGTCTAACCTTAAACTTTGGGTCTCAGTTTACCTTAGTGAATTGGACCCTTAGACTTCAGATCTATCTTAGACTTCAGGTCTAACTTAGACTTCAGGTCTAAGTTTACCTTTGTGAATTGAGCCCCAAGTTACAAGCACAGAAAAATACTTTGTTGATTTAAAACAGAGCGCTTGATTTAGAGTTTGCCAGACAGGTACTCCGTCTGGCTATCCTGTCCGCCTTATCACAGTTTGTGATGGATATCCTGTCTGCCCTATTACAAGTGCATTATACCGTTATGTACTAGTAATAAGGCGGAGAGTTTATCCGTCCCATTTGTGATGGAGTACCTGTCTGCCAAACTCTAAATCAGGCCCAGAATTTCTTACTTCTCCTGAGCATGCAGCATACTTTACAGTATTTTTGAAGGAACACCCAGCTAATATGGCTGTGTAAGTCATAGTTCCCCAGCAGATGAACCAAAGTTAAACGTATCAAAGACCACTAGTTGCATCATCCAATAAAGCAAACAACAGTAGAGTTCCATTCCTGAAAATTGAATGGAAACATGTATCCCTGGATATCTGCTGTTAGAATATGGGTTTTAATAGAATTAAGAAGTTGTGGACTTAACTTTTTCAGCAACAAACTGTCTAAATTCTTCACATTTAGCATCAGGATCCTTGCCTATGAAAGAAGGAGGGGATTAGTATTTAATTGTATGACTTTGAAGAGTGTTCAGATTGGTCATGGCCGGTTATTATTGGTATCAATTAAAGATTTGATGTGAGGTGCCATAGCATTAAAATGTGACCCTTATATCTCCTGGCTGCCCTGAAGTTATCTAGAGTGGAGAAAAAGTTTAAGATTTTCCACGTTTTATCCAGCACTCTTAGACATTTTTATTTTCATGTATCATAAAATTCACTAAGAACCATAGATCAGATGGATTGGATCTTCTTCTTTTTCTTTTTTTGAGGTGCTAGCTAATCAAAAAGTTAATTTTGCACTCTTTGCGTTGGGTAGTGGTGACATTGGCATCTTGAGTAAAAGAGATAGGAGGCATGGTATTCAAACCCATCAACCCCAGTGTGTTCATGTCAATATTTTTAGTGTCACAAAGCTAATTGTTTTCCTAGGTTGAAACTGTTCCTGTGCATTGCATCTTAGTGAACGTAAAAAATCCTCTTTTGAAACGATTCAATAAAGGGTGAAGCCTTTGATGTGAGTAAGTTTACTTCAAGGTTAAATAAGGTGAATATCAAATAAGAAGGAGGTAAAGAGATTGACTCTAGTGTTATTTATTTTTGGCACTGTTCATGGCTGAAGATATTGGATTGGAAAGATTGGAAAACCTATCTTTACAAATGTAAGAGACAGAAGCCTTGAGATTGGAGTGGTGGTTGTGCGGCCTAGTATTTGAAACAAAAATTACTTGCATACTGTTCCTTAGTGGCCTGGAAAATAACTCAATCCCCACAGTCATCGGACTGTGTTTGTCAGTTATTGCCAGGTGAAAATCAGTGGTACATTCTGAAACTGTTTGGCTGCGAAAGTAATGAACTTGTCATTACTGAAGAGCAAAAAGGAACCAGTTAATTTCCATTTGTGAAAGTAAAATGTATGGAGGGTTCAAAGCTTGATTCTTTTATGTTTAAATTTCTTTATTGAGTTATATGATTTCAACAAAAATAATCACAACAATAATGAAAATATGCCTTGTGACATCCCACAACGTAGGAGAAGCGATAAAACTTTTCTGATCAACGACCCCAACATCCTAACCCCTCCCCAATGTCCCTCCCCTCCTCCCTCCCCCCCTGTCCTTAAGCGATCGAACCCATTAAGCTGCATCCTAGGGAGCAGTCTGCGTCTGGTCTGTGAGGCGCAAAAGTCGCAAATATTTGGGGCAGGTGAGTTCTCTAAATTCGGAGGAAAGTAGCGCTAAAAAGGTTTTCCAACGAGCAGGGAACGAAGCGCTCTGGTTGATAAGGGAGAGGGAAATCCGCTCCATGCCGGAAATGTGCCACATCCGATGCAGCCATCCCGTGTGAGTGGGCTAGCGGTTCGCTCCCCAATGTGCGAGGATATTTTGGAGGGACGCCCCCAAGGCCAGTGCTATTTGACACCCTCTGCTCGACTTAAGAGGGAACATGAGATCGTTCGGTAAGCCTAGGAGAATGTATGCTGGGAACTGGGGCAGTTCTGTGTTGAAATGAGTATCTATGTCCTTGAGTACCTGCGCCCAATAGGGAGTTAGCTGGGGACAATCCCACAATATGTGTCTCAGGGTGCCAGGTGACCCACATCCGCGCCAACACAAGGGGTCTTTTGTTGGGTTGCCTCTGTGGAGTCTGACAGGAGTAAAATACCAATAGGTTGCTATTTTAGTGGCAGTCTCTACACTGGAAACATTACGCGCAGTGTGTTTGGCTCTGTAGTATATGTCCTCCCATTCTCGCTGAGTAAGTGTACGTTCTAATTCTAGTTCCCATCTTTTTTCACTCAGCATCTTATGAGGTGTTGGGGCTCGTCTTATTAAACAGTAGAGCTGTGATATAAGGTGGGCATCATTGAATTTGGATAACAGACACTTCTCGAATGTGGTAAGGTGGCGCTGCGCCTGCGGGTGGTTACTGGAGTGCATGACCCAGTGTCTTATTTGCTGATAACGGAACCGTTCTGTTTCGGGGAAACCCTGTTGGTCTCAGAGATTTTCAAAAGAAAGTGGACCCTTCTCATCGAAGAGGTGTCCAATTGACCTGCTACCCTCCTTTGTCCACCATGTAAAGGTCTTCGCATCCATCCCAGGGGAGAAAGAAGGGTTCTCTATGATGGGAGTCAATGGAGACGGAAAGGTGGTGAGAGCTCTTTTCTCCGTATTCTATCCCATGCCTTCAGGGGGGCTCGAGTTACGAGCGAGAGATAAAGGTTCTTAGGCCTAGCTGGTTTTGGCAGGAAAGGAATCTGCCACAGTGACCACCCTACCAGGGCCCTGTCCATGAAAAGCCAGTGCTTTTCGGACTCTGGGCGCGACCACTCGACAAATGCCCTAATCTGGGCTGCCCAATAGTAGTCCTGGAGATTAGGGACCACCCTCCCCCGGGGGTCTGTAACTTAGATCCAGCCGCATTCGGGGTCTCTTGTCCACCCAGATAAAGGATTCCAGTTCTCGCTAAAGCGTACAGATCATACCTTGGGGTGGTTTCAATGGAAGGGTCTGAAAGAGGAATAATATCTTTGGCAGTATGGACATTTTAATAGCCGCTATCCGGCCAAGCCAAGAAAGTGAGTGTGGTCGCCATCGGCGCAGTTCTTCCCTGATGTGGCGAAGTAAAGTGGAATAATTTAACGTTATGGTGCTAAGTAAGGACGCGGAGAGTTGTATCCCTAGATAGGGGATCGCTACTGGGGCCCACTGGATGGGATATGCGTTTCTCAGATCGCTTAGTGTAGAGGGATTCAGAGTGAGGCTGAGGGCTTGTGACTTATGAATATTAATTTTGAAACCTGTTGCTCGGGAGGATTGCTCCAACTCGGACAGAATGGCCGGGAGGGAGGTCTGAGGATTTTCTAAAGTCGCTATAACGTCATCTGCATATAAACTAAGTGTATGTATGTCCCCCCCCCCAAAGTGTATTCCGGAGACAAGCGGGTTATCACGGATTCGCTTGGTCATTGGTTCCATATATAAGGCAAAACGCAAGGGGGAGAGGGGGCAGCCCTTGCGCGTGCCTCTCTGTATAAGAAATGGGGTAGATGTATGACCGTTCACACGGACCGTGGCGGCTGGACTGGTATATCCGCTGAAGACCCAAACTATAAATCTCTCAGGGAACCCAAATTGCTGCAATGTCGCCTCTAAATATGTCCGATTGACACTGTCGAAAGCTTTTTCAGCGTCCATCCACAGGAGCATACGTTCAGTGTCAAATCGTTGGGCTTTATCTATTATGTGGAGTAAGCGCTTAGTGTTATCTGCGCATTGGCGGTTGGGGACAAATCCTGCTTGGTCTGGGTCGACCAACCCGGGAAGGAGGGGTGACAAGCAAGATGCCAGGATGCCCGTGAATAACTTAAAATCGACATTAAGGAGGGAGATAGGCCTGTATGAAGCACATTGACGCTTATCTTTCCCGACCTTGGGTATTACAATCACCGAGGCCTCTAGCATTGTTTTAGGGAGAGCGTATGATGTCCCTATAGCGTTGTATACTCTAGTGAGAATAGGGGCCAATATATTACAGAAGGTTTTGTAAAATGAGGCAGAGAAGCCATCTGATCCGGGGGATTTAAGTGGTTTCTGCTTGGAAATGGCTGAAATTACCTCCTCAATTCTGATAGGGGATTTGATGTCCTCTGCTTGATCTGGTGTGATTGTGGAGGTGGGGACTCCCTTAAGGTACTGGGCTTGGGCTTGCGGGGAAAGGTCTTGTGCCTTATAAAGGTCTGAGTAATATTGGCGGAATGTTTCTGCTATTTGCTGGTCGGTAACCATATCCTCACCTGTGGAGGCAATCACGGAGGTGATACTGGATGCTTGTCTCCATGTCCTCAATCTGTGAGCCAATAACCTTCCCGCTCTGTCCCCGCCTGTGTAAAAAGTGTGTTGGAGTCAGAGCGCTGCATACTCTGCCCTATCTATATCTAGTGCTGCCAGCTGAGAGTGTGTGGCTTCAAGTTGTCTCCATACTCTGGGCGCCCCTGTTCTCTGGTGTATGCGCTCTAGCTCCTGTGTCTGTTGCGTCAAAAGCTCTCGTTTCTCCCTGTGAGACTTGTTATCTGCAGCTGCGATTGCTATGAATTCTCCTCTAACCACTGCTTTTAGTGCATCCCAGGGGACAGCTATGGGGGTTTCGGGGGTATCATTTATTTCCAGGTAGTCCTGCAGAGCTTTTGAGATCTGTTGGACAACCTCTGGGCGATGCAGCAACGTATCTCAGAGACGCCAGGTCCGGGAGGAGGTCTTGACCCGTGGGAAGGAAAGGGCCAGGGTGACCGCTGAGTGGTCTGAGAGTGTGCGTGGTAATACACCTATTTGTTTAATGTAGGGTCTTAAGCTCACCGTGCCTAAAAAATAGGCAATCCTCGCGTAGGTTTTGTGGGAGTGTGCATAAAAGGTGTATTCCCTTTTCTGAGAGAGCTCCAGTCTGTCCTTGTCTTTGGGCTGATCTATCTAGGGCGTTATCAAAACCTATGTTTAGGTCTCCTTCCAGCAGGATTTCCCTTGTCTTGGGAAGTGCTAATTTCGTGCACTACCTTCGAGAAATATTTCTCTTGACCTTCGTTGGGGGCGTAAACCGATTCTATTGTGAGTGTTTGTGAGCCTACATAAAAAGAATAAGCCAGCAACCATCCTTTTAGTTCCACCAGTTTGGGCCCTAGCTTACCGGGGAAGGTGTTTGAAATGAGGATAGCTACTCCTGCCTTCTTTGTAGATAAAGAGGAAAAGAACTGTTGTGAAAAAGCCCGAGATCGGAGTCTGTGTGTATCCCCGGGCAAGAGATTGGTCTCCTGATGGAGGCATATGTGGGCTCCACAGTGTTCTAAATATGACAGAATAGCGTGGCGTTTAATGGGGCTGTTCAATCCTTTTACGTTCAGAGTCAGGATCCTAAGAGACTGGGTCATTTTGACTGTCGTGAGATGAGGCTAGTGTGTCACACTGCGCATCACAGGAGTGATTGCTGTTGGTCTGTATCTTTGTGTCGGCCCGGCTTGGCCCCTGACGGGATACCATAGAGAGTTGGTGGGTCATGCAGGAGTGTCGAAGGGGGGGACATGAACTAAATAATAATCCCAACTTCATACAAAAAACAACATATCACAACAAATGTTATAAATGTTCTTGGTGTGCATACCCACGGGGAGGAGGTGGAAGGGTTCCGGATCTTCGGATCGCCCCGCTCCCTCCAGGCCCCGGCCTGGATGTACAAACCTAAGAATACCGTGTTGATATCATGTTCATGGGGTGACTGTAAACTCGAGCACTGTCGCGGGGTAGCTCATGCTGGCCCTGTGGAGTCATCTCCCAAGGACGCCAGGACAGCTTGTCTCTCTTTAGCTATGGTCTCTGGATCTGGGCACAGTCGTGATGAGTTGATCGTCTTCCAGCTCCCTGTTTCCCGCCCTCTGCCCAACCCGGCAGTCGAAGGCGGGCTTGCCGCGGAGTCCTTCTGGATATTCAACAGTTGACGAGCCTCCTTAACTGAGCGAACTTGTTGGATTTTGTTGTTGAGGCGGAATGGATGCCCCACGAATATGGGATTTTACTGTCTCGGAGATGCATCGTGATGGGCTGGAAAGTCCTCCTTTTCTGTAGCATTGAGGCTGCTAGGTCTTGAAAGAAGAGAGGCTGATGCCCCTGGAATTGGATTGAGTTGCTGTCTCTGGCTCTCTGAAGAATACGCTCTTTTAATTGGAAATCATGCACGCAGGTAAGGATATCTGGAGGCGGAGCCGGAGAGGGCCTCGCCGGGCCCACCCGATGCGTACGGTCCAATTTGATCTCCATTTCGTCTGGGGCATCTAGGCTCGATCGGAAGAGGCTCTCCACAAACGATGCGATGTTCTGACCTTTTGCACCGTGCGGAATGTTATGGATTCGAATGTTGTTGCGCCTAGAGCGATTCTCTATGTCTTCCGCATGCGCTTGGAGGTCTAGGTGCTGGTCTTTCAGGCGAATTACCTCTTGCTGGAGAAGTGCGATCTCTTCATCCCTACTCGAGCTCTGGGTCTCCAGCGTGTCCACTCTGTCCCCCAAGGAATCGACGTCCTTCCTCACCTCCCTAATCTCCTGTGCTATTTCGGTCTTCATTTGCTTTAAATCTTCTCGTAGAAAAGCAGATAGAGTCTCAATGAATGCACGGGTGAGCGGAGCGTCGGTATCTCTGGGTTCCGTTGATTCCGACATTCCTGCATTGCTAGATCCGGTTGATTTGAGTAACATGTCTTTGACCGATCTATCCTTTTTCCCCTAGTTGGCTGTCATGGTCGGGAACCAGGAGGACTCCTTTTCCCCGACTCCCGCGGTTGTTCACCAGGCGATCCTCTCTGTTGCCGCACTCGACGAGGGCTAGCACTCCAGCAACAGTGGGGTTTTCTTTGTGCCTGAAGATCAAAGTCTTGGGGGAAAGCTTACTATATCCGGGTGCTGGGTGTTCAAGGCTGACCCGGGGACCCAGGGGTCCACCTGCATAAGGACATTATCAGGCCCACTGATGTTGGTATGCCCATTGGTGACCGTCTCTAAATTGCAAGTCTCCTCAGACTCCACCTGGGCCCCCGATCTCTCACATTCTCTGCTTTGACTGTAGGGTGCGTTCATATTGCAATGGGGGAGTGTCCGCAGTACACTCTGCCACCCGCTCTGGGGGGGACGTGTGCTGGAGTTTTCCTTGTGATGTGGGCATCTGCTACGCACCCCACCTCCTTAAGGCCGTGTGTTAGGCCACGGTGCAGAGTCTGAATAGGTGGGTCCTCTCTGCCCCCACCGGCCCCGCCCCCCCCCCCAGTGTTCCAGGTGATCTGGCGGTGGCGGTTTTGGGGCTATCTGTAACGTCCTAGTGCCACTTGACTTGGATCTCATTGGCGTCTTCTCCACAGGTGCTGCATGAGGGCCGTGTCTCTTCCCCAGCCCTCCTCACCTGGGCTCTAGTGACGGGCCTCGATGTCCAGGCCCCGCTCCCGGCCTCCTTAGATACCAGTGCCCTGAGTTCTGGTCTGGGGCCTCCGCACGCTCATCCCCTGCTGGCTGGGCGCGCCCAATGCAGGAAAGTCCAGGAGCTCTCCGGGCCTCTCAGCTGGGGGGTGCTCTTTGCGCTGTGGCCCACCTGATCCTTCAACCCCTGTGCTACTCTTAAGGGCCTTCAGATTGCCCCGACCTCGGGCGGGCCACTGCCACTTCCTCTCCGTCGGGAGCAGCCAGGCTGCTTCTCTGGCGGACGCGGCCCTCTGCCGATCACGCGCTCTCCAGCTCTTACCACCAGGAGCGGCTCGTCTTACACTGCCGGTGTCCCGGGGCTTCTTTTGCTGCTACTCCGTCTGGAGGGGAGCACGACCCGAGCGCTCTTAGCCCCTCCGACCCCTCAGTCTCACCTCTCTGGGCGGCGCTAGCCCCCTTCCGTCACCCAGGGCTGTGAAGCCTCGCTCTCACGCTGCCTCTCGGGCCGACTCCAGGCTCAGCTCCGGCAGCACTTCTCGGCCCCGTTGAGCGACGGCGGGGCCACCAATGCTCGTCATGAGGCCACCGGGCAGCTCCTCTCGCCTTCCGCTGTCGCCCCAGCGCTTCCGAACAATTGCTACGGCTTAGCTACTCAATGCTAAGGCCGGAGGCCCTGGCTTGGAGATGGAGCGACGAGCAGGCACGTCCTACTCGATCGCCATCTTGGCCACGCCCCAGCTTGATTCTTTTGAACATGACATATGTTAGGTTGAAAGGAAGGAATCATTACTCTTTCTTAGCCTGCACAAGCATAATGTGGAAATTGGTACTGTTAGACTTGGCATCCTTGGCGTGGTTTCCCCTGACTTTTTGCCTCTACCTCCTGCATTTTTGATGGTTTGCTGGGTTAAATTTTTTGCTGGCTTAGATGCTTTGGGTACTTTGCCACTGCTGATCAGAGTCAAAGTGCAAGTGCTCCCTCTGTAAATTGTTATTATGATTGGTTATCCATGATTGGCATATTTGATTTATTGGTAAGTCCCTAGTCCAGTGCACGGTGTATGCCCAGGGCCTGTAAATCAATTTCTACTAGTGGGCTTGCAGCACTGATTGTGCCACCCACATGAGTAGCCCTGTAAAAGTATCTCAGACTTGCCACTGCAATGTCTGCGCTTGCAGTTTTAAAGTGCCACATCGAGCTGGCAAGTGCACCCACTTTCCAGGCACTCACCTTCTCTTTTCTTACAAGTAAGGCACCCCTCACGTAGGCCCAAGGTACCCCCATGGGCAGGGTGCAGTGTACGTTTTTCACTATTGAAAGGCTATCTGACCCATAGGCTAACATGGGAGTTGTTTTGGAACATCTTACAAGTATAACTTTCCATTGGGACAAGATAGAGAAATGGAGTTTAGGCTCTCTGAAGTCAGAATTTGATAACACATCTTTTTAGGAGGATGGTTTTTAAAGTGTGTGTTTGAAAATGGCACTTTTAGAAAGTAGGCATTTACTTGTTTAAATATTCTGCATGCCTCTGCTGTTTTGTGTATTGACTGTCTGGTTTTTGAGTGGCAGGAGGTGGGGATGTGCATTCACTGTAGACAGCCACAAGGGGGGTTGAGGTGGGGCATGGCTAAAGAGCTGATGAGGACGGACGCGTGAGCTTGGAGCTCCGCACCGACCCCACCGCTTATCCTGAGCTGGGAGCCGGGGATTGCAGCCTGAGGACCTGGGATCACACTCGCTGGCCCTGGGAGTCGTAGGCGGCGGTCCTGAGGGAGTTTGAGCCCCCGTAGCGGGCTGGAGATCGTGTGAAGCGGAGGGCTCGGCGCCCGTGCTGGCAAGATGGCGCCGGCTGCGGCCGATTAAAGCTTGTAGGACGGCCGGAGGACAGAGCGGAGTCTTTCTGACAGACTGGGGATCCGAAGACTGTAACCGATCGCACCCGCTATTATGTCCGGCGGGACCCCCGAGGCGCAGATCGAGTGGTGGCAGTGGTGCTGCGACTGCTGCACGGGCTTTCCTGGACGCGGGGACACCCGGTAGTGCAGCGGATTATAGAAAGCTGGTGAACGGGTAGAGGGGTGGCCCGCGACACCCCCGACATGCGGAGAACTGAGGGGGCCTGGTGGAGCTTTTCCTGTTCGGGGCCCGACTTTCAGCCCTTCCCTGTGTCGCTGGGAGCGGACTTGCCCGCCATCCTCGCTGAGTCGGGGGACGGCGGACCCTGTGGGCTTGAAACCTACAGGGGCCCTGAAGAGTGTTAGCGGCTGCCCCAGTCGACCTCATTAGCGGGATATCGGAGGAGCCGCGGGAGCAGCGGAGACGTGACTACTGCGCGGGCTGCCCTGCCCGCGGGGATGCCAGAAACTGTGGCGCCTCATGCAATAGAGGTGAGCGGGAGAAGGAGCGGCCTGCGACAGCTCTGGTGAGCGGGGAACTGGGGGGGGCCTGTGAAATCTCTCCTGCTCGGAACTTGGCTTGAGGCCTCTGCCTGCAGTATTGGGTGAGGGCCTGGCCGCCAGTTGGGTTGTGCTGGGGGATAGAGGACTCTGTGGCTGGAAGATAGTAACAGCGTGCACCCAATAGCGATGGAGCTGGCACTCTAAGACCCTCGCAGACAGAGGGGCGCTTGTAGTGGATGTGGAGGGATAAATTGAGGATTGCTGTACATCCCTTACTGCTGTAGGATATCTGAGCTACTTTTAAGTCACAAGGTGAGTGGCGGTGCTGGTCAGAACTTTAGTTGCGAACGCTGCCACCACACAGAAGATCATCCCCTCCTGAATAATTAGAGGCAAGGAGTGACCCCCTGGAAGAGAGATGGATACCTGACGGTGAAACATTGCTGGCTTGCGCATTAGGGATCCTTGCGAACAGCCTGGGTTGCGGAAACTGCAAGGGACCAGGGACCGTCCAGAAGAGGTAGAGGGGTCGTGTGGACGGCGCGTCCCCGGCGGACGACCAACTAATAGCGCCAAACGGGGCAGGGCTCCTAAGTTGCGGGCGCACTTTGAAGATCAAGCCTCACTCTCTCAGAGCGTAGGGATCACGGGGGGTTGAGCTGGTGGCCCGGTGCACTGACGACCATGGGGAAACCACGGGGGATGTAAGGGGGAGTACCTCCGGACCCGGAAGATTTGGCGGCAGAACATGGAAAGCAGGATGCTGCGGAATCGCAACCCGATGCTTTGATGCAACAACAAGTGGACCAAATATTGAAGGCCATCACCGACACTAGGGATGCTCTGCAACAGGACATTGCGCATGTGGCACTTGGCCTGGGCCTCCTCCGAACGGAACATGCTAAACTGACCGATCGGGTGAAGCAGACGGAAACAAAGCTGGATGTTCTGGAGCCGACGCAGAAGACACTGGTGGCCCAGATGGGGGATGTCACGCACCGACTGCAGGCTTTGGAACGGAAAGCTGAGGATGCCGAAGGCCGCAATCGCAGGAACAATATAAGGGTAGTGGGGCTACCGGAAGGTGTGGAAGGGAACAACATGGTGGATTATTTGGAAGACTGGTTGAAAACTGAGGTTGCACCGGAGGGCCTATCTCCTTTTTATACCCTGGAGAGAGCACATAGGGTACCGTCGCGCCCGCTGGCGCCCGGCAGAGCCCCTCGGCCAGTGGTGGCGCGTCTGCTCCATTATAAAGACAGGGATCTGCTGCTGCACAAAGCTCGCTCCTCCGGCCCCTATAAAGTGGAAAATAGTAATGTATCCCTCTTCCCGGACTATACACTTGAGGTGCAGCGCCGTAGAGCTTCATTCCTGGCGGTCAAGAAAGCGCTGCGAGAAGAAGGATTACAATACTCACTGATGTTCCCCGCGCGGCTGAGAATAATTGTGGACGATAAGACACACTTTAGCGATAGCCCGGACTATACACTTGAGGTGCCGCGCCGTAAAGCTTCATTCCTGGCGGTCAAGAAAGCGCTGCGAGAAGGATTACAATACTCACTGATGTTCCCCGCGCGGCTGAGAATAATTGTGGACGATAAGACACACTTTAGCGATAGCCCTGAAGAGGCGTGGGCCTGGCTGGAGTCTTATCGAACGGGAACAGGAGAGGCAGGGCGCAGTATGAGGCCGGCTCTGGAAGGCCCGCGTCCTCGTAGATCGCAGCGTGTCAGACGGCGTCGACATGGCTTAAAAGGACCCACGGTATCCCAAACGGAGATGGAGAGATCGGCGGCATTGCAGGCTGTGTCGGAAATATCTCAGGAAAAGCTTTCTCAATCGGGAATGGACACGGAGTCGTAGAAGGGCACAGCGGACTCTGATTCGGATGGGACTGGGACGGGAAGTGTTTCCCTGCCGCATGTCACACCTGGGACAGCCGACGAGATTGCTGATGCTTAGTGTTGTAAGATATTGATTCGGATGCTATTAAGTGGGTCTCTGTTTTGTTTGCTCTTCTCTCCACAGTAGACTAGACTTGAACTTGTATTATGGGGGTGCTAGTAGCGGGTGGGTTCCTGTGCTGTCGGAGATCGGCGCTGTACAGGCTCTCTCAGAACTGAGAGCCCCATGTGACACTGGGGCCTAGCTGTTAATGGGGGTAAGGCGCTAGATAGTAGCGGCGCTGTAGGTCCGGTCCTCTTGGCTCTAGGCCGCCTCCCTTGTCATTTGGGTTTGTTGTTCCTCAGTAGTTACTAGAGGTTACAGTTTGTATGTCAGTTTGGATGGGAACTAGAGTTTTAGTGCCTGTTCTGGGGTGGGGATGTTGGGGGGTTCTTGGGGGTTTTGTTGCGGTAGTTGGGACCTCCGGTGTGTCCAGATGGAGAAGGCAGTCAAGAGTGGGATTCCAAATGCAACATGGGGGCATTACCTGAACTAAAGTGCATGACATGGAATGTTAGGGGGTTACATACAATGCTGAGACGCCATGAAGTGCACGCTTATTTAGTGAGAAGAGGGATCCAGATAGCTTTTCTCCAAGAAACACATATTAGCCGTGTGGAAGGGTTGGCACTGCAGCGCAGGTGGAGGGGACAAATTTTCTGTACAACATACGCTGCATTTGCACGGGGCGCACTGATATGGGTTAGAGCAGGGATCCCCTTTCAGCCTACACAGCACTTGGTGGACCCAAAGGGGAGATTCGTGGCAGTAGTGGGTCGCCTTAATGGTAAAGATGTGACGCTATGTAGTGTATACGCACCTAACGTGGATCAGGCAGCCTTTTTTAATCATCTCTCTGGGAAGCTGGCATCTTACCTGACTGGCCCGGTAATTATGGGCGGTGATTTTAATGCTATAACAGACACGGACATGGATAGGTCTCACCCTCCACTACCTGAGGCGCCCACACACAGAATTTCCAAAACTAGACGGGACTGGCAGATTAGACGGGGGATGATAGATACATGGCGCGCGCACCATCCAGGGGAACGAGATTATTCCTTTTTCTCTGCGCTGCATGACTTACATGTGCGCCTGGATGCAATATTGTGCACCCCAGACGTACATGCGATGGTGAGGCATAGTGAATATCTTGCAAGAACGCTCTCAGATCATAATCCGCTATTACTGAGACTCCAGTGGGTGCAGGAGCGGCCTGTAGTTCCGACCTGGAGATTGCGCCCGGAGGCCCTAGAAGACCAGGTCTTCCGCGAAGAGATCGGGACGGGTATCACTCAATATTTTGCCAAAAATGAGGGAACGGCGCCGTTGACGGCAGTAGAATGGGATGCTTTTAAAGAAGTAGTGAGGGGATTGTGTATCACTAAAATAGTGGGGGTACGGAAGACGTTGCTACAAGATGTAGATGCGGCAGAACAGCACCTGCGAGCAGCGGAAAGGGCTCGCCCTGAGTGCCCTGAGGAGCAGGGAGAGGTTTTGGACGCCAGGGAGGCGGCGGCAGTACAGGTAGAGAGGCTGCGATGTTTTGATCACAATCAATATTTGGCGCGAGCGCACGCGGAGCAAGACAAACCAAGCACACTGCTGGCTTGGTTGGCCAACCCGGCCCCTCGAGGCTCACCCATACTAGAACTGGATTCCCCATCGGGGACTCCAGTGTATACGCAACAAGGGATCAATGGGCTGTTTTTGGAATACTACGCAGAGCTATATCGGAGCAAACTACGGGTTATTGGGAACCCCATAGGGGAATTCTTGGCAGATATAGGACTACCGCAGCTGGAAAAGACCCAGGCTGACCTGCTAGGACAGGAGATTACATTGGGTGAAATTCGGAGCGCGATTAAAAACATGGCACGTAACAAAACGCCGGGAATGGACGGGTTGCCAATAGAGTTCTATTCGACTTATGTTGATCTACTAGTCCCTAAATTATTAGCAGTCTACACTGAGGCGAAAAAGACTGGAGTGCTTCCGACGTCTATCCGTGAGGCGGTTATTATTCCGTTGTTGAAACCCGGAAAGAGTCCCTCAGATAGAACAGCATATCGCCTCTTATCTATGCTCACAACGGATTATAAAATTTTGAGTAGAATTCTTGCCACTCGCCTGCTCCCCCATATGATGCACCTGGTCCACCGAGATCAGGCGGGATTTATTCCAACTCGGAATACTGCCACCAGTGTGCGGCGCCTGCTCCGTATATTGGGGGAGGATTCGTGTTCTACTGCATTGGCTGCCATCCTATCAGTAGACATTGAGAAGGCGTTTGATAGCCTGGAATGGCCATACTTGTTCCAAGTTATGCGCATGTTCGGCCTCGGGGATGCCTTCGTGGAGTGGACAGAAATTCTATATAAATTGTCAACTGCTCGGGTTCGGACAGGGACCTGGATTTCTTCCTCTTGTATGGTAGGGCGTGGGACGTGGCAGGGGTGTCCGCTCTCCCCATTGTTATTTGCGCTGGCCATAGAACCATTGGCAGCGCACGCCAGATTGGGTAGGCGATATACCGGGCTTGACTTACGCGGAGTTACGCAGTATATCTCACTGTACGCCGATGATTTACTTATGTTTTTAGCTAATACAACGGAGGCATTGGATGGTGCGACGACTCTCCTTCGCGAGTTTGGTGTGGTTTCATGACTTGGAGTGAACTGGGCCAAGACCTGCCTGTTCCCGGCGGCCCCGTCGGACACTGGCCCTTCTCATACCAATGGCATACGGTGGGAATCACGATGTTTGACCTATCTGGGCACCAACATCTACCATGCACCCGCAGACTTATTGGATGGCAATATCGGTAGAGCTGTGCGAGGGCTTTGGGGCAGCCTGGCATTTTGGGGCATCTTGCCACTTTCGGTGGCTGGACGAGTGGCGCTATTGAAGATGGTAGGGCTTCCCCGCTTGTTGTATTATTTTAGGACACTGCCAATTTGGATCCCAGGATCGATCTTCCGGCAGCTCCATTCGATGGTCGGGGGGTTTCTGTGGGCGACTGGTAGAAGGCGTGTCGCACTAGACACGATGATGCGCCCGAGGGCCGATGGGGGTCTAGCAGTGCCAGACTTCGAATTCTATTACTTAGCGGCCCAACTGCAGTGGCTTACTCAGGCAGTGGCACTGGAGTTTCGGGGGCCGGACGGCCCTGAGGGGCGCTGGATCCCACGACACATATTGTCTGCCATTGTCCTTCAACAACAGCTGCGCCTCGGGGCATTACCTGGCGAGGTGCGGACATTGAGACTGTGCTGGAACCGGTGCCAGCGCAGAGCTGGTTTTACCCGCCCCTACGCCCCGGATATGCCCCTGGCTATGTGTGCCGCTCTTCCGCACGGGGGGATTGGTCTGCTTTGACTGCATGGGAGACACTGGGGATACAAGTAGTGGGGGACTTATATGAAGACGGAGCCCTGTTAACTTATCAGGCTTTGCAGGATAGATATGGACTACCCCGGGGTACTTTTTGCTTCATTCGGCACTAGTTTCGGTGATACAGCGGCATTGGAGGGAGGGACTATCGGAACCAAGGACGGCTATGGCGTGCCAGTATGTAGTAATGGCGGCAGGGACTTTTAAAGCAATTACATGCTTATACAGGCGCATGATAGGGGAAGGAATGGAACCGCTGAGGGACCTGAAGCGAAAGTGAGAGGGAGATCTGGGAAAGGAGATCCCGGGACAAACATGGGCTCAGCTGGTTAGAAGAGCATGGAAAAGCACCAGAAATGCCAGATTCCAACTGGTTCACTTCTTTATACTGCATAGGGCGTACCTCACTCCTGCCAGAATTAATAAGTATTTTAAGGTAGACACAGCAAAGTGCCCGCGTTGTAACCTAGAGGGGGCGGAGTTCAACCACATGCTGTGGGAGTGCCCGCAGTTAGGAACATACTGGGAAGAAGTGGTCAACTTGCTATGTGAGGTCACGGAACGACAAATAGAACCTGACATGGGTACCTGTTTACTTCATTGGTTTCCCCATACGGCCAAAACGAAGGTGACGAGCAAGTTTTTGGATTTGGGATTGTTGTTGGCCAAAAGGGAACTTACAGCACATTGGAAAACTGCACGAGGTCCCAGTGTCAAGAGGTGGAAGGCAGGCTTCACTAAATGGGCAGTGAGCGAAAGCACAGTCCGGCTTCAAGCTGCTAAGCGGACTAACAATGAGAAAGCACTGGAGACCGCAAGAGCCTGGGAGGCCCTAGTTGAATTGCTGCAAGCACCTGTGGAGGGTTCTGATGTAAGCTCGACCTTGAATGTATAAGCGGGGGGAGGTCTAAGCCTCAAGGACAATGGGAGACTCACTGCGATTGATATTAAACGTCTATTGAAGAAGCCCGCTTTGGGGATGGCCCGTACTGTACTAACAGTTCCATGTCGAGCAACGATTAGTAAATTGTTGCACTGGATCTTCGATAATAACCTGTAGTTGGACACACCAGGGGATGTGGGAGGGATGGGAGGGGGGGGAGAATGGGATGGTTGATTTTCTTTTCGTTATACCACTTGGTTCAAGGTCGCATTCACACTCTGGTTATTGGGCAATGCTGTACCTCGATCGCACGGTACGTCTTAATAACGGAATATGACGAATGAGTAATATCTGAGTGAAAATCTGAACAGGATCTACTGCATAATGATGGTGATGTGTACTGGATCTACAAATTATTTAGGGGTGTTGACATGCAGACCACTGTATATGTGTATTTTTGTGTTGCCTGAATGTTGGTGTGGAAAACTTAATAAAAACAGTTTTAAAAAAAAAGGGGGGGTTGAGGTGTGTCCTGCTTTTCTTGAGTGACTCATAGCTGGGCTGCATAGACATTGGCTGCATTTAGAGTGGTGGGAGGAATTTCACTTGCACCTGAATAGGTTGTGTCTCCTTTGTGCAATGCTGTCTCCACCTCCTGTGATCATGCTGCACCAAAGAGGACAGAACTAGTTTGGACTGGGCTCAGAGACCCTTGCCACCAAAAGAACAAAAAGAAAATGGGGTATAAGTATTGGACCTTAAACCCCAGAGAATTAGATCACTTCTGGACTCAAGAGGAACCTCTGCCAAGGAGAAGAGCTGGAGAGCTGTAAGGAGGAGTACTTCTCCTTTGCTGTGTTGCTTTGCTGGGTTGGCCTGAGGTTGCTGCTTCTGCCAAGGAGAGGACAAAGACTGGAACTTTGCTGTGAACCTGCTTGAAGAAGAATCTCAAAGGGCTTATGTGTGCTTGCCTCCTGTTCTAAAGTCTCAGGGCCACAAAGACTTCACCTGCAACCCACTGACCGGCACCTGGACATCTCTGTGGACTCCTGCATTAAAAAGGGTGCCATTTCCAGTTCCTGGGCCCTGAGAATTGTGTGGTTTGTGCTGCAAAGCAAGAAAAACAACTCTGATGCTTTCAGCGATGCCGCAACCTGCATTGTGGCCAGGGGCAGCGCTCGTGAAGTGCACGATGCCCCGCCTGCACCGTAGCTCTGATGCCCTTCGACGCCTGCAATTATCGGCCTTCCCGACGCCAGCGCTTGCACCGACGCCATCATAGGCCAAAGCCAGCATCCCGTTATCGCGGAGCCGATAACCGACGAGGGTG
Source organism: Calotriton arnoldi (assembly GCA_963921515.1). Taxonomy (NCBI): domain Eukaryota; kingdom Metazoa; phylum Chordata; class Amphibia; order Caudata; family Salamandridae; genus Calotriton; species Calotriton arnoldi. Next base: position 90,063 of record CAWUFW010017605.1, read on the forward strand.
ACTTCAAACTCCTTGATGTCGCATCGCCTCACCAGAACCGATGCCTCACCGCCGATGCCACCTAACTTCTTCTGTCGTGGACTCCACATCTCGCCTCCTCACGGACGAGACGCCTCACCTACCCCATGGCAGAAGAGAACCAGCCTCGACCTCAGCACTGACGCCTCACCTCCATGATGCCGTACATCATCCATAGACTTCGTTTTCCAAGGAACTGTTGTTTAGGGGCCCATGTGACTCTGTGCCCGACGCGGTCGGTGCTGTACTTTGGATTTATGCCGGTCACAACGCCGTAATAGCCCCAATTGGAGCTACTTGTTTCTACAAGTGCTATTTTTGAAATAACTGTTCTAAAAGTCATATTTTGATACATGAATGTTTGATTTTTGTCATTTTTGTCTTATTTGGTTTAGATAAAGATACTTTATTTTTCTAAACTGATGTGGTGTCCATTTGTGGAGTTTTCAATGTGTTACTGTGTGTTTGGGTACAAATACTTAACACATTGTCTTTGGCTTAAGCCTGTCTGCTCGTGTCTAGTGACCAAGGGGTGAGCAGGGGTTATCTAAAGTGTATAACTCCCTTATCCTGACTAGAAGCAAGTGTTTCTACTTGGACAAGGTGGATACCTCTGCCAACTAGATACCCCCCATTTCTAACAGGTACCCATTGTTTACGTCCAACCCAGACGATTGAAAATTCCTTCATTTTATATTGAGCTTAACTAGAGAGGATAGTGGATGTCTCCAAGGATGTCAGAAAGGTCAAGCAAAGTTTGAAATCCTTCAGATCTTGTCTTGGTAGACAGAGTTGCATTGTTTGTGTTCAAGCTCAAAAGTCTTCCACAGGAAATTTGGAGCAACACACATAGAAAGAGAAAAATGACATTAATTATTGTTTTTGCACAGGAGGGTGTCCCTTCCTGCACAAAAACAATAATCCCTGCAGCACTCACCCTTGCAAAATGAAGTATGGGTGTCTGCGCTGGCATATTACCGCCAAATGTGCACCAGCACAGGGGAAAGCACAGGGATGAGTCGTACTGTTGTTAATATGACACATCCTTGTGCTTTGAAAATGACAGCACAGTGCAGCTAAATGGCTGGAGACGCAGCGCTGCACCATTTTCTTTTAGATGAGGCCCTAACTGTCCTCTGGTGGCCATATCAAAAATATAACAGCCACTGTTAGCTCACCCCAGCCCGCACACCTCTCCCAGCAATCTATGACAGAAGGAGGAAGCCATCAAAAGGGAGACTGGAAAAGAAATATAACCACTGTTGACAAACCCAATAGATCTGTTTTTATATTTAACCGAAAGTGCTTCTTCATTGATTGGGAAGTTTGTGTGTGTCTGAGTGGAAAGGTCAGTGATTAAATGTGAGAGTGACTCAATGTGTGAATGTTTGAGTGAGTCTTTGAATGGATAAATGGGTGAGTGGCTGGGTGTTTTACTTCATCAAAGGGTGAGTAAGGGATTGGATGAATAAGTAAGCAGTGGCAGGATGGTAGAGCAGCCTAGTACCACACAACACGACTGCATCCATCCCAGGTGATAGTTACTCAGCAATCCATGCACTCATTAATATCTTATTCACTTATTTATCTGTTTGTGAGCTCCTCCATTTGGCTAACCATCCATCCATGTAATCACTCACCTATTCATCCATCCACGAACTCACTCGCATATTTAGCTATCATTCACTCATCTAACCATACTTGCACTAGGTGGCACATTCTTCCATCCATTCTCCTATTGAGTCATCCTCTCATTCACCAACTCATCCATCCAACCACAAACATAAACTCACCAATTGATGAAAAAGTGCTTTCACTTTTAAGTCACAGGTATTGGCATTGTCAATTTTAGTTTTATTACTTTCCAAACACCCGCCTGACGAATGTTTTTTAAATACGTGTCTAATCTTACCTCATTGATCCTAAACTTTTATAAAGCACATCATTTTTAATTTTATGGTTAATGAGAAGTGTTTATATTATGTGCTCCCTTTACACCTGGAATATGATACCTGGCACATGGGAAATGTTTCATTATGTCTTTTTATTCTTTTTGTTTGACTATCGAGTTCATTCGAACGCTCACGCACCAACCTAGGAGTCATGCTTCATCATAGTGTTGTCTACATCTGCCCGACAACTAACATAGTGTGGCCCAACAAGTGCTTATTTTGTGATGCTGGCTGCAAGTTGTGGGTAACAGCACACATTTTGGGGCACAGAGGCATTTTCCATTTCAGAGCTGGACAAAGAACAAGAGGGAGATAGACAGAAAGTAAGCATGAAAGGGGAAGAGAAACCTAGGAAAACCATGAGAAAAGGAGGAAGAAGAAATGAAAAAAGAACTTGCAAGAGGGAGATAAAGACACAGGAAGTATAGGGTGGTGGAAGAAAAAAGCATGAGATAGAATCTTGACGAGGCAGCACTGCAATTAAGTAACCCTGCCATTCAGAAGCAGCAGCATTGGTGGGCTCTTAAGAAAATCGTTTGCCCCTGCTTTTATTATTATTATTTCTTTACAAGTTAAGCACTAATGTGAGGAAAATATTTTCACGCAGTAGGATGGATGGACGGAAACTAGAATAGCCTGCTGCACGAAAAACAACAACAAAGTACAGAAGGCCCCTGGAAGCCAAATACAGCTTTCAAAATGTTAATACTTTCAGGAATGCGCCTGGGACTGCGTGACTGGGATATACCAAAGACTGCAATGAATAGAAAGCATTGTAAATAGAATGTTTGAGCATGGTGGACGGCTAGTAGATATTTCAGATGCTGTTGGGCGCGGCCATTTGCAACGCCTATTTTTCCAATAAACAATATTTGGGGTGGGGTGCTGGGAGTCCAACATAAAGGCGTTCAGTCTTGCTACTATAAATAATTTCTCCTATGCATATTTTTTCGGGTGGGCCTGCAAGGTCTCTCCTTACTGCTTGGTATTTTATAATCACTAAATAACTGCAGACGAATTGAAAAGCCACGGTGCAGAATACATGATTCTCCTTCGTAAATTGCTATTTTTAATGGTAAAGACACATTCAAATATATTTAGAAGCCCGTGAACCCCTATGGACGGACCAGAAATGACGCATACTTAAGTAATTGGAGCGAAGACTATTAAATGAACTCCCACGATCTCTGTAAATCAAATATTAAATTGAGGCGTGGCGCGTTCAAGCATTCAGTGGAAGTTGGGAAAGTTGATGAACCTCAGTAGGCAAGCATGATTGTATTCCAAAGCGTCAGTGCCGCATACTCCAATGCATGCGCGTGAATGTTTGATTTCTGGAAATTCAGAAACATTGTCAAAAGCAGGCTTGGAAAGCTAAGGCACTGAGGAACAGGCGCGGCCGGCACAGGTAAGAGTGGTGAGGCGGGGAAGGGGGATTGTCGACAGACGACAGGATACTTAAAATTTAATAAAACCACTCGGGTGATGCTGCGAGCGCAAGCTAAGTGGTTTTATTTATTTTTTTATTTAATTTCATGCCTATCCCATTGTCTGTCTACTCCCCACACCCCGCCCCGCTGCTGCCCTGTCCCACCGCCCCTACCTGTGCCGGCCCGCCTGCTGAGGAATACAAAAAAGTGATGAGTAGAATGCTTGAATTAATCTCAGCCACTGTAACTACTCAGGGCAGCATCATAGTCTATCTTTTTTTGCCCACTATGCCACCACAGACAAGACCCAGCCATATGCAAATCAGCCTTGATCCTGCTCCAATGGGAACAGTTTAGCCTGTACTGCTAGGTCAGGTCAATTCTGAACCAGTACCCTCTTCAGTAGGGTGCATCTTGGTTCCAGTGAGCACAGGAACCACGTCTGGCATACCCTTCACATTTAGGGAGAGCTAAGCCAGAAGCAGGTTCCAACTGTACAACTGGGAATGTGATGTGACACCTTCTAGTCCCCAAATACGGCATCATATGAAGGACACAACTCTGCTTTGGAAAAACACTGATTGGTGTCCAGCCATATATATATATTTTTTATTTTCTGGAGAAGACCTTTCCCTAATCCCCTCAGAAATTTTTGCATTGTTATGCTCACCAGTCCACCTTGAAAGGCGAGTTTACTAGAGTAAATCTCTGACAATGTGCAGGGCCAGAAATGGGCTGGAGAGGAGTTTACGAATGCCAACATCCTCCTAAGTTTGTTGGCGTTCACGTCATCTCATGCCTTGATCCTGCCACTCGCCAGCCCTTGCATGGGATTTCCTTCTGGGTAGTTAGTTGTACACAGTCCAGATGTAGAGTTACGCAGTAGGAAAACCAATCACGCCTGCAAGGTAGCCTTTTATAGATTCCTGAGAAGCTCACTTGGGGCCATTTTGAGCCATAGACATAGGTTTGAGGTTGTAAATGGCTTTGTGAATCAGGTCTTCAGTAACTGGTTTTATCCTAGATGATGCCCCTCATTTACAGGACATATTCGAGGATGGATAAATAAAAATCAATAGCGAAACAAGTGAGGCAGCCAGCAAACTGCAAACTTTAGTAGAAATTTGCAAAACTACTAGCCAAATAATTGCTGCCTAGATTAAATTTAAAAAAATTAAGTATAATAAAGTGGGAAGAAACATTTGCTAATAATGCTAGAGATGGAAATGGGGTGTATATAAATGAAGAAAAAAGGCAAAATATAATTTCTACCAAAGTAATTTAGTTCCACGCACCAAAGCTAAAACAGACATTGCACCTTACTTTCATTTAGTGGCCATTGCCTGTTGCCACTAGGTTAAATCTGGTGGTAATTGCTCTTGCAAAGGAGCGCAAATATTAATAGTGGGCAGGAAAAAGGGTACAATGTTCATACCCACAGGTTATTTCTCATTATTTTACACATGGTTGTAAAACAGTTGCAAGCACCGTTCGCCACCAGTACAGAGCATTTTGGTGCCTCTTGCCCCAATGTGTAAATATGGCAAATGTATGAATGTGCCCAGAAAATGATTTAGCCACTTGTAACTGTGGTATCTTCAAATAAACATGCATTTAAATTCTGAATGGAACTGTAGGGTGAATGCCACTGTCACTGTAGAAAGACTAACAAGCAAACTATGCAATGGTCTGAAAAAAGACCAGCTAGTGGTGCCAACCACGGTACTAAACGATTCATTTATCATATAAAGAGCAAAAAGGTGATAGGGATTAGGCTAGGGATAGTGTTTGATGCAGGGGAGTAAAGAAATATAACTGCTACTTAGAAAAACGCGGAACTCTTTTTAGGTTATATTAAGGAGTCCCGGATGGGCTGCCAAACGCGAAATTAGAAAAAAATAGAATTAAAGTTATGTCAACGATTGCACAGAATTGCAAAATTCGGTTTGCTTCAAGTCCTTTATATTTTTGTTGCACCCACATTAAACAAGCATGTATCTCGCGGGAATGCCAAAGACTTACCGAGAATTAAGCTGATGCACTGGGCTGCGTTGTTGAAGATGGAGAAAAAATCCAGCATTCTTTGAATGCAAGGAGGATTTCTGAGCGATGGGGAAGTGAAGGTATGCAGTTAAATATGTGCACTATTTATAAAAGAAACAAGTAGACGTGACTCTATATGTATTAATAATATATTTATTATAATAGGAATTATTGTTACTATATTGTAGGATTTTTATTAATCAAACAATAAAAAGAAATTGAAAATTGAATTGACTCTATATGACATGTCTTTATTTATTTATTTTATTTATAAAGCACACTTACAAAGATAGGCGTTATGGCGTAGCGACAACCCAGAACAGAAGAAAAACAGCAGGATCGAGGTTAACAGAAAAAAAGTTTATAAAGTGTTCCTGAAAGATAGGTTGTCTTCATTGCTGTGCAAGGTCAGAGGGTCGTTCCAGAGTTTGGAATAAGGTGAACACCTCCTTCCAGGTCATTATATGCACTGTTTCCAGTCCTTAATGTTTGTTTGATAGTCTAATGCATTCTGGGAGTTGTAGTCTTGGTTTCACGTTCACTGAACTAATTGGACTAGCACACCTAAAATCAGTGATTTGTAGGGGAAAAGTTCAGGACTGGTGACAGTGTCTGCAATGACCAGATGTGAGTTGGTCAGTCGAATTTAGACGCAAGGTGGCGAAATTACCTGCCTTCACTATGAGATTTCTTTACACTCTAAATGTAAACATTAAACTAACAGAAGGACGGAGAGAGTGACAGACTCCGTAGTGTACAGACTGAGGCAGCGCAGAATTTTCCAGCCATAATATATCTTGCAACAGAGAGGCAGGCACTTAAATTGAACTCTGTGTTCCACACACAGCCAGTGGAGGCCCTTCAGGCTCAAAAGTGTGTAAGTAACTAACTAGTCTGACTGCAAAACTATGGAACCATTGCAGAGGGTTTTATGACAGAGACACATATGGCTAAACAACGTGTGCCTCTACTACGCTGCCTAAACAACGAATGCGTATGAACAACGTATTCCTTTACCACGCATGCCTTTACTGCGCAATTTCATGGTAAAGGCATGACTGGTAAAGGGATGTGTGGTAAAGATCACACCGAAGCCACCCGCCCTCCGCCTTAAAAACTAGCCCGACCCCACCCCAAGCCCTAAAAACTGCCTCAACCCCCGAGCCATAAAAACTTCCCGCCCGAGCCCTAAAAGCTACCCCGACCCCCCCCTGAGCCCTACAAAGTACCCTGACGCCCTCTGAGCCCTTAAAACTACCCCGACACCCTTTCTCAGAGCCCTAAAAACTACCCCGACACCCCTGAACCATAAAAGCAACCTCGACACCCCCAAGCCCTAAAAAGTACTCCGACCACCCCTGAGCCCTTATAACTACCCGACCTCCCTGGGCCCTAAAAACTACCCCGACACCCCAACCCTGAGCCCTAAAACTACCCCAACCCTTAAACACTTCCCTCTGCCCCCCCAAAACCCAGCTACAACCCCACTTACCAGTTCGCGTCCTCTTCTAATCCTTCCTCTTCCTGTGCCCGCCCATCTCAGCATCTAGACCGTGCACTGCCTTAACCATGCTTATGCGTGTGGTTCCACTTGCGGGGAAATGGCACACATGGCTCAGCCCAAGTAGTTAAAGCCGTTTCCCATTGCAGAGATAAAAGCAGGTGTCTAGGAAGGAAGAGATATAGACCGTTACAGTAACCTTGTCTAGAAAGTATGCTTGAGGGAACAAGTCGGGCCTGGGAGAATTTTAGAAGGAAGGGTAAGGCATTCCATAACATCCAATGTAGAAGGAAGCAAAAGCTCACCACTGAATCTACCTATTTATCATAGGGAATGCTGGTGGTCAAAGAAGACTCCGAGGTAAAGTCCTGGGCGACGCACAAACTCATATAGGTAGACCGGTGAGAGACATTACCGTGTTCTGGATTGTTACCAACCAAAAGCAACTTAGGGCCTCATTACGATGTCGGGGACACTGTTGCAGTTTGGGACCGCCCGACCTTAGGTCGGCGGTTCCGACCACAGAATTAGGATGTGACCACCCACAGGGCGGTCGCAAACATCCATTTTTCAACGGACGCTTGTGCGGCGGGCGGAAAAGGCCCACAGCACAAGCTTCCATTGAAAAATGGATGTTTGTAAACATCCCTGCACCGTGTGGCAAGCACCATGCGTTGCCTGTTACACGGTGCAGGCCACAGTGGAGGCCCAGGGGCATGGGGCCCCTTCTAGTGGCCCCTAAAGTCACTTTCCGGCAGCCTTTCCATGTTGGAAAGGCCGACATGGAAAGGCTGTCGTAAACCGACATTGTAATACCAACAGCGGAGCTGAGGCTAGCTCCACTGTGATTCAAGGGATTACAATTCCGCTCCTCTTCCGACAGGCTTTGTGAGCCCATCCGAAGAGGAGCAGAATCCCCCGCGGGTTTCCCTCCGAACGCCGTCATCATAATACGGCGGTCAGAGGGAAACCCTGGATGTCGGGCAGAAAGCCTCCGACAGACTGTCGAATGGCTTTCTGCCCGACATCCAAATCTGTCCCCAAATCTCATTGGATTTAAGTTAAAGAAATTTTGAGTCAGATGTACAAATCATGTTTGAGGTCAAAAACGGCCCCATTCACAGAATCAAGCTGTTTGCCAGCTCAAAAATGCTTTTTTTATTGTACTAACCTTAAATTGCGATTCTGTAACTAGTTACCAAATCGCAATTTGGGTTTGCAACCCCATACCAATTCGGTATTTAAAAGGATCGTGTTTAGGGCATACCTTCCAAATACCGAATGGTTTGCTATGTATTAATGTTTTGCGAGTATGTATTACTGTTTTGTGACCGAATTCTGGTCGCATAGCATTAATATTTTACCACCTCTTCAAAGGAGGTGGTAACCCACTCACAAATGAGAATGTTTAGAAAAATATTTTTTAATAGCAGACTGTGGTCCCACAAGCCACTGCCAACTCTTAAAAAATAAAAATGAAACATTTCATTTTTTTAAAAACGTTTCATTTTTTAAGGAAAACGGGCTGCATTTTAAAAACAAATTACTTTATTTAAAAGACATCACAGACATGGCGGTCTGCTGAAACCAACAGACCACCATCCCCGTGAAGGCACTTAATTCTAGTGGGTCACAAATTGCACAAATTGCGACCTACCTCATTAATATTCAGGAGCGAGATCTATTTCCGACCTCTACAAATCGCTAATTATGAAATAAGGGCCAGAAATAACTTTAGTACATCAGTAATGCTCTGCATCCACGCTGTCTGATAAGTTAAAAAAGGGAGCATCTATAGGTGTAAGCAGGAGAGATGATCCTTGCTGAACTCCGTGAAGAGCTTTGGCCCTTAGATCTTTACAGGGAAGTGACACGGTCTGGCACTAATCTATTAGGAACAAGATAACCAGTTTAACAATCTATCTTCTATCTCAGCTACTTTCTGCAAATCAATGAAACAGGATACCAACATCATTTTCATCGAACGCTGCAGGGTGGCCGAGGAGGAAGACTCCTGCAGAACCTCCAGCATCCATGATTCCTCTGATCCCATCAAGAGCTGTGAGAAGAGCACACTCCGAGCCCCTACCAGATTAGAAACATAACTGCGCAGCATCAAAGCCATCAGATTCTTCTGGAAGTCCAAGAGCTGTGGGCCACTATTTGTTCCTGGCATTTGCATATAGCTGGCAGCAGAGTAATAGGCCGGTAGTTGACAGCATCTGCTGGATCCAGATTGGTCTTTTTGGATTCACTGCTCTTCCAGCAGATGGCTAGAATCTCTGTGTGGAAACTGGTGCTGATGATATCTGTCACTGAGCCACAGGCGCGAGGGTTGAGCATTCTCAAAACTTAACAGGACACAGGTCAGCAGGTAAACTCAACATATTTGTAATAATTCCTCCTAAGGTGACTTCAGATGGGACCTGGGTAAACGGGCCTCAGATCGAGCTTAAGCAAGAGGTAAGGATTCACATGGTTTTGTCTCATTGTCTCAGCTGTAAAAACTGTCCATATGCTATCATAGATTGCTATTATCTTAGAAAAAAATGATCTCCCAGGTTATCAAAAAAGATCTGGTTAACAGTGGAGTTGCTGGAAAGCATTGATGAAGTATTTAAAAGTACCAAACAATTGCTTAGGCCTGTCTCTGGCTGTCCAAATGCCTTCCGATAAGAAGTCCGTTTTCGCGGTGAAAGGCACATTTTATGGAGTCTAGACTGCTTTTTAAGGGCATTCTTGCTTGCTTCAGAGTAGGACATACTCTAGGCTCTTTTAACCTGTTTTGTGGTCAATTTCATGGCTTTCCAAAGAGAAAATCAAGCCTGCCATGGTTAGGTGCAAATTGTTGCCTTTTTATATTGAACATTATTGTGCAAAATAGTGTCAAGTGTGGCAGTAAAAACTCCAGTATCGGATTATACCCATCAAGATGTCCATTGAGTTTCAGTTCAGTGATTAGATTTGATCTACCTCAAGATTAGGTTTCTCCCAAGTCAAAGAGGGGGCGAAGGGAGCATGGGAAGAGGACCCAGAGGCTTAGAGATACAGGGCCTGAATTGAATAAGGTGATCATATGTCCATACTAAAAGAGTGAGAATATGCAGCCTTTCCCAATTCTCTTTAGCAAGGAGTAGAATTAATATGGGGCAGCCATGTGCAAAGGTGCATTCACCAAAAACATGAGGCCGAAGAGTTCAAAGTCTTTGAGAAATTCACAGGTGGCGATATTCTCGGGATTGTCTACATGCAGCTTAAAATCTCCTAGAACAATTGGCAGCTAAGTTGTAGAGCAACCACCCAATGAACATAAAGCAGGGAGATAGTGATTTCACAGGATGAATTAGAGGGGGTCGTGGGGGGGTCATGCCCCAGGACATAGGTAAGTCTGGCCTTCGCCAGGTATTGGAGAGAGCAGACCAGTGTTTCTAGGTATAGTGACTCCCATTCTTTTAGTGCTTTCCGCACTTCCGGAATGCCCGCTATGCACATCTACTGCATAGCTATGGTGTGACATCAATCAATCAATCAATCAATCAAGACATGGCATTTATTAGCTAAGGGCACTGCTACATGACTTAGTGATAGTCTGCAAATGAGGGTAAGAGTAACAGGAACGTGAAATTCAGCCCACAGTAAGATCGCAGCCACTACGAGTGAACACACCTGTGCCCTAAAACATTAAAAGGCAAGATAAGAGGGGTCCAGAAAACTAGAGGAGACATAAATACTAAAGGGGATAGAAAAGCATTCAACAGAGAAGAAATAAAAACTGCCACTAAGGCAACAACAAAAGTTAAATCAGGCAACGTCAGTGCAACCATGGTGCAATGCAACTTATACCATGAAGGGGGTTGGTGCATAATCCAGAGAAGGACCACTAAATGAGGCAAGGAAACAAGCAGAAGAATCCCAAGAAAGATGGCAGCAATTACAAGAGGATTGTTTTGAGCAACTCTGAACCCACAGGATGTGAGAAATTACTCTCTGGAAGGAGAGTAAGCACTTTGCAAGAGAGCGAAGTTTGATATTAAATAAATGTTTATGTGACTTGTTAATATTTATGATATATAAGTTACACAAATCTATTGAGACTGCCTTGGTTAAAATTAATGAGGAGCAGAAAACTTGGTTTAGCCAGAATTTTTGAACCACATAAAATGAAGCTGAAAAAGGGTTAACTTTGTAAATTCAGAAGAAGCACATATAATTTTAAAGATGGATAATTTCTATAATTAGAATGCATTGATCGCCAACCTCTGTTTTTCTCATTTATATTTGTTCTCCATGCATTTCTCAAGGGTCACCTTAATCTAGTTTTACTTGGTTCTCTCTGAAAAGTTCTCTCTTCTCTCTGTGAGTGACTCTAACTCTCATTAGAATCACCAAAACTCACTTCTGAGTCTAAGGGCCCAACTCAATTGCTTGATTCACAAATCTCCCTCTATCAGTAGCAAATGGTTCATATCAATTATTATCATCTCTAGCAGGCTTCATATGGCAATGTACGAGAAGGCACTAGCAGGCACATGCATCAACCATTTTTGCGAGCGCAAACGGTGCTATTCGCAAAAATCGTCCGTTTGCGCCCGCAAAATGGGCATTTGCGATGCATGAAGGGTCAAGGCACTCGCAATTTGAGAATTCGCAATTAATTGCGAGTTCTCAATTAGCGATTGCATTTAAGGAATCGCATTTTGCGATTCCTTAGATGCAATGCAAGAACCACTTTGAAGTAGCGATTTCGCTATTAGGGGCGCAAATTACCATGAAGTTGAACTTCATGGTAATTTGTAAAATCTTTGAAAAATGCACTAAAGTGCATTTTTCAAAGTTGTAGGTAACACACACACATGTCCTTTGGACATGTGTGTGCGCAACATTTGTGCACAGATCAATTTCAGGGTGCAACAGGGTGTCCTTTTGACACCCTTGCACTCCTGAAGATGCATGCAATTTGCGAGTACCAATTGGTACTCGCAAATTGCGCATGTAATTTCCCATTCATTCCTATGGGCCTGTAGGCCCATAGGAATGAATGGGAAGCCATTCTCTATTTGCGACTCGCAATTTGCGAGTCGCAAAGAAGGAATGTGTAGGAATCGCTATTTTTATAGCGATTCCTACATGCATAGGCTTTTGCGAGTCCTTAATTGCGATTCCTTAATAATCGCAATTAAGGACTTGCAAAATCCTACCTTGATGCATGTGCCTGTATGTTAGGGAATAACATTTGCTCCAACAATGAGAGTGGGGACAAATATGAATTGGCAAGAACCGCAGCACCACAAGCTAATGGGTTTGCCTTTCACAATACTCTAATTCAGCCACTCCAAGTAGAGAAGAGAATATGCATGTAAATGAAGAGGAAAGAAAGCTTCACTACCCAATTCTGCAGTGAAGAATTTGTACTTACCAGCTTGAGAAGTTGAAGGGAAGTCTACATATATGCTTTGAACTTCTTATTGAGTGGCTTTCATCCTCCAAATATACAGGACTAAACAAATCCAGGTCCTACTAGTGAAGCTTTCTTGCACATATGAAATGCTCCTCCAAAGGCTAGAGATTGAAGATGGTCCTGAGAGAGAATAAACTGTTGTCTGCTTGGAAGTATCCCAGTGGCCCAGCAACAACTAGATTTTTATCCTCTTTGCCCATGTGCAACTTTCCTCCTACATCTTGAATGTGCAGAATGCCTTTGACAGAGAAAGCAGCTGCTTACCAGGAAGAATTTCAGTGGACAAGTTAAAACTGGAAATTATTATGGACTGATGCTCTGGAATGTCCCCTCTGTGTCTGGATGGTGTAGAAGATCCTAGAGAACAGTAGCTGTTGCCAAATGCAGCACAATCCCAAGAACCTGTTGGAACTGGAAATTGGTTATGGACCTGAAGAAGTAGGTGTGCGAATCCCACTGCAACTGAAAACTATGTACCTGAGTCTGAGAAATCAGTCCTGGCTACAAGGGCTTATTGTCAGTGTACAAGATCTACAGGAACATTTATGGAAAGGTTTTAAAGTCTCAAGGAAAAAGCCTCCAGCAGCGTACCATCAGATTTTATCTGGTCTACCTCAATTGAGAGTTGGGTATAGATATATCCATGTCTGCTGCATGCAAAACATTTTACACTTTTATTACATTTTATGCATATCTCAATAGAATAACATTGGATGCCTTTTTCCCACTGATTTCTTATGGCGCATTTAGCAAATTGACTTATTTTTGGGACATTTGTTCATTTTTTTAAATGCAAAATGCACAATTCTGGTATGTGTGACAATAGGAATTAATGTACAAACCAAAATTTCACTAGCCAGTCTTAATCAGGGCCTTGGTGGGCCACTGGACGATTTAATGGGAGCTTGAATATTTAAATAGTGTTGAAGTTTACTTGTTATTATTATAATATTTTTTTTGTAAACGCATCTATCACCCAACGGGCACTTTGGCGCTGGTAACTGTCAGTGGATAATTAGAGATTCATCTTATTATTAGTTCTAGTTGTTTGAGTCATTCCTGATATCCATCTATTTCCAGGGCTAGAGTCAGGTTTTCAGGTTCTTTCTGTAACTCAGTATATTGGTGTTGGTTCTTAGGGAGGGTGGGAGTTTATTATAGAGTTCAGCAGCCTGGATCTGGAAGGTTCTGCCTCTGTATCGCAATTTTTTAAAAGGTGGAATAGATAGGAGGCCAGCTTTGGATGATCTTAAGGTTCGTGTTGGTGTATATAGTTTAATTATCTGTTGAAGGGGTTTAGGTCCATTGTTATTTATAACCCTATGTGTAATGCAAACGGCTTTAAAGATGCCCTTTTCCTTGACTGGTAGCCAGTGTAGTTATTTTAGGGTTTCTGTAGCAGAGTCCCTGCTCCCTTTATTTAGTGCTAGTTTGGCTGCAAGTACTTGGATCGTCTGGAGCCGTTTGAATAGGTACTTGGGGCTACCTATTAACAGTGAGTTACAGTAATCCAGTCTGCTTAGTACTGAGGCTTGTTTCACAAGTTTCCTGTAGGGTTGGGGGAGCAGTGGGACTAGTTTTTTCAGATTCCTAAGTAGTCCATGGCATGCGCCCACTGTTTTATTGACATGTTAATCCATTGAGAGTTTACTATCAATATGACTACCCAGGTTCCGTACTGGATTCATTGTATCCAGGTCTGGGTTGTTTGCCCATGGCCAAAAGACGCTTGGGAGTTGCTGTTGTATATTTGCCGGCGCACAGCACAGGAATTCAATTTTTTCCCCATTGAATTTTAGCATGTTGTCATCCAACCATTCAGACATTTGTTTAAGACAGGCGTGGAGATTATTCAGTTGGGTGGGATCGGATTTGTCCAAGGATATTATTAGTTGTATATCGTCTGAGTAGTTTACCAATGATATTCCAAACTGTTTTATCAGGGTTAGCAGTTGTCTTAGATATATATTAAACAGTATGCTGCTTAGGGGAGGGCCCTGGGGGACCCCATGCTCAATTTCTTTATAGTCTGATGTAAACTTGGGAGGGAAATTGCCTGTAGTCTATTTGCTAGATAGGACTTAAGCCAGTTGAGCATATTTCCTCTTACACGTGTCTCTTTCAAGCGGGTGATCAGGGTTTGGTGGTTGACAGTGTTGAATGCCACAGACAGATCTAGAAAGATCAGTACTGTAGTTAGACCTCTTTCAACTCGCATTCTTATTTCATTTGTGGCCATAACCAGTGAGGTCTCTGTTCCGTGGCCAGGTCTAAAGCCCATTTGTTCTGGTTCTAATAGATTGTTCTCTTCAAAGAAGTTAGGTAGGGTCTTACTGAGGTATTTTTCTAGTATTTTGATTGGGAAGGGGAGCCTTGAAATAGGGCGGTAGTTGCTTGGTTCTTGACCATCTGCCTGGGGTTTCTTCAGGAGAGGAGTTACCAGTGCCTTCTTCCAGGCTGCTGGAACCACTCTGGTGCTGAGTGATTGATTGTAGACTAGTTGAAGAGTGGGGAAAAGTTTGTTCTCTCTGTTTTTCCATATTTCTACTGGAATGGGGACCAAGGGGGATCCTGAGAAGATTGAGAAAGCCAGATCTCTGCTTTTCTTATTAGACCAATAATAGTTTGGATCTTGCTTTCTGATCGCTTTGTCAGGTTTTTTGTTTTGGTTAAGTATATTCTTATTTTGTATGTCTGTTATGAACCGATCAATTTTGTCGTGAAAATAATCTGAGAGGCTATTACATAGTTCTTGTGAGGGTACAATGTTTTCATGGGTGGTTAGTTCTTACACCAACTCAAAGATCTTCTTTGATTTGTTGGATGCTTCCAGAATAATGGATGAGAGGTATGAGGTTCTGGCCTTCCTTATTTCTATTTTATATTCTTTATATGCCAGTTTTAGTGTCATTTTGGTACTATCCTCCTAAAATTTCCTCCATTGTCTCTCAAGTTTTCTACATTTAAATTTTAGTTCCCTAGGGTTTCTGTGAACCATGGTCCTGAATTCCTAGGTTTGTTCTTGATTATTTTTAGTGGGCCTACCTTATCTAAGGTATCTACGATTAATTTTTCGTAGCTTGAGTAATTTACCTCTAGTGTGGTAGAGTCTAAAAAGCAAATTGTGGTATTGAATATTATTTTATTTTCAAGGTTTTTTAGCTTACCCCAAGGTCTTTTGAGAGGCAGGTTTTTGTTAATAATATTTTCCTTGTTTCCTTTGGATGGTAGTTTAAAGCTAAAACTGATCATATGGTGGTCAGACCAGCTAACAGGGATGGGAGTATTTGCCATTATCTTATCTGAGGGAGCAAAAATTAGGTCCAGGGTTTGCCCGCCTACATGGGTTGACCTGTTGAATGAGGCCCATAGCTCCATATGAGTTTAAAAAGTCCAATGTTTGATGATTCTGAAGGGTATTTTCAGCCCAGTTATTGAAATCACCTAGAATCAGGCAGTTGGAGTGGGACATTACAAAATGAGCTGTTGTTTCTAGGAAAGGTTGGGCGAAGCCCATTATCGGACCTGGGGGTCTATTACATAGTAGTCCGAAAGAATAGCTCCTTCCTTTTCTGTAATTGAGAAACCAAATATCTCTATTCCTTGGATTTGCTTCACTTCCAGTTTTGTTAAAGTCCATTTATCTTTATAGATAATTGCGACCCCACACCCTCTTTTTTTGGTTCTGGATTGCCACAGTGCTTAATAGCCTGGGGGGGCATACACTTTCCAGGGTAACCCCTGTTTCTTGGGAGAGCCATGTTTCTGTGACGAAGAACAGATCCCAGTTGTTGGAAGTTAATAATAGATTTACCTCGGTCGCGTGTTTCCCCATGGATCTAGTATTTAGCAGCCCGCAGGATATGCAGTCACTGTTTGTCTTAGTGGTGATTTGTGGGTTACTTGGGCTGTTTCTGGTGTTAAGAATAGTTATCTTAGGGTCTATACAGGTGCGTTGAGCGTCGGGGCTAATGGGGTTTCGTTTAGGCAACTTTTTGCGAGTGAGACTGATCCTCATTTTACCTGGTATAGGGTGTAATCTAAAACCGGAAGCATGGCTAGCACTGGTCGCTTCCTGGATGCTGATGGACGCAGATGGACTTGCCTATGGCACCTTCGGCGTGTCCGGTGCACAGTCGCACTACCATGCAGCTTATATAGCCCTCCCTCCTTGATTCTGCTAAAAACAACTAGCCCTCTCACTTTGATTACCTCAAAATGGCAGCCGTCAAGCGGTTCCAACCAGATAGAGGAGGGTGGGAGTATTTTTTTTAAAATTTATTTTACAGAGTTTTATATAGCGCGAACTTGACCCGAATCGGGTATCAGAGCGCTTTACATAGCACCAGTTGCATTACATGAGGACACATTCATTTTTGTTAGGCACGGGGAGATTAAGTGATTTGCCCAGAATCACAGGATCTTCAGCGTCATTGCCAAGACTCGAACCCAGTTCCCCAGATTCGAGGTCGACCGCCCTAGCCGTTAGGCCAACTCCTCTCCCCAGTAGCACTCACGATTGCTCCCGACTTCCTTACTGTGCGCTACAGGTAGGTACACTCCAGATTCAATTGCACAATTATTTAGTCCAATGTTATTACAGTGAATATTTCCTAAATACACATTTGAATGTATTATAAAACAATTTAAAAGACCCGTCCTATTGACTCTATTTCTCAATCGTATGCCCTTCCTTAAGATGTTTTAAAATGCTTTAAAAAAATGTTTTGCTTTCTTTCCTCAATCGGTATTTCAGTATTTCATTTCAGTATCTCAGAATAATCTTTCTGCTTCTTACCTGCGCGGTCGCGTCACCATGCAGCTTGATTCCTTGATGGCCTTGATTCTGCTAAAAACAACTAGACTGCTCACTTTGAGGACCCCAAAATGGCGGCCGTCAATCGGTTCCAACCAGATAGAGGAGGGCTGGAGTAGCACTCGCGATTGCTCCTGACTTCCTTACTGCGTGCTACAGGTAGGTACACTGCAGATTCAATTGCACAATTATTTAGTCCAATGGTATTTCAGTGAATATTGGACCTTTTAACACATTGGGATACCCCTCGTCCCACCTACATGCTGCGCTCCACTGACAAGCCCGCTCAGAACACTGTGTTCGCTGCCCCTGCAAAAGAGTGACTGCAACAACGCCTGCCAGGACCCGCATTGCCTGACATATTTAATCATGCCTTCATTACCTGTTCAACCCGTAATTGGTAAGGGGCGTGCCGTCAGCATGAACCAGGAAGTAACCCTCTCCCGGAGGGCGAAGGGCCAGCTGGGAGGCGACCAGACCCACTGGGCCAGTCCACATATCTCCCAGTTTAATGCACCCAGAAATACCCTCCCTTGCTGAGCCTGGGTTGCTATTGATCTTCTCACTAACCCCATGATGGGAGTACCACACCGTCCAGAAGTCCTGGGCCAGAAATTGGGACAGTAGTCCCATTGTTAGCTGACAACACCCAAGGATATTTTGCGTAACTGAAGCAACTGGTAACCTGCAATCCATTTGTATCTGAGGACATGGAGTAAACCTATGAGCAATGTACCTGCACCCTCTGAACTATGAATGCAAAAGTGCTCTGGTAGTTGTCCGTATTAGTGATCCAACCCCTGTATTTCAGCACTAACGAGGCAACCTCACCCTCTCAGGAAAGACACACTCACGCCCCAGCTGACTGAAAGTGCCTATTCGTGTGTAGCCCATAACCCTTAGTTTTTCGCTGAAGGTATACCATGATTGTGCTGGAACATAGCTTGCTTCACTGCTGAGTGCGCCTCGCACAATCACCGATACATCTTGGCCTTTCCCGTTCCTGGCTGCAAGTTTGAATGACATTGCCAGCAACAATCCCGGGCGAATGAAAGGAAGCATAAATCAACAAGGGACTTGGCCTATTCTTCACCCTCTGTGTAGTGCTCTGGACTGCTACGACGTCGTCAATAAGGCCTTACCATCATATGTATCAGTTCAACTTGTGATACACATCCGCCGGGTAGCTGATATGCTCCCTATTTGTATTACCTTGTAGTTATACAATGATGATGACAGACCTTTCGGGCTGTAACCATGGATGCTTAAACCAGAACTTGGACCCACTTCAAATGTGTGCCCCCGTAATGAATTCCCTCCCCCAGGAACAACGGCCTGCTCGATTGCTGGTATGCCTCCTGGCACCCTTCTGCTAGGTGGTACAAACATTCTATTCATCAAGCTGACAGTC
The DNA here is from genome assembly GCA_963921515.1 of Calotriton arnoldi. Taxonomy (NCBI): domain Eukaryota; kingdom Metazoa; phylum Chordata; class Amphibia; order Caudata; family Salamandridae; genus Calotriton; species Calotriton arnoldi. Next base: position 108,692 of record CAWUFW010017605.1, read on the forward strand.
TGGCGTAGCCCATGCCCATTGTAGTCACCCTCCATCCCCCTGTGCATTGATCATTTGGCAGCCATGGGGGACCCCGTAAAGCGCTTTTGAACCTCCTGTCCTCTGTACGAATGCCAAGCACCACCCCTGTTTCCCCCTAGGAGCTCCCGTTAGTAGCAGAGGGTGAAAATGTCTTGCTAGCTTGGCCACCACAGGCTATTAACCTTTGTAACCTTCTTCCCCCAAAGTACGCGCCTGCCCAGCTACTGGCGCTTCTAACAAGAGGCCTTAGGGAATGCCTGTCGCTGTTGACCATATAGGTGGTGCCGAAACATTACTTCAGAATCTAACATGTGCAGTCTCATGTCCTGGTGCAGTCCCCATATATGTGATTCCACTGGGCACCTCTGCCTAATGTGCGTGACCTAGGTACCTAGTCCAGCTCGCTTGGCGGCCTACCTGTGAGTCACTACACCCGCCCCAACTGGGCGTACTGCTACTGGCCAAGTATAATGGCAAGTGCCGCATTGCCCCTACTGCGCCTGCCCCCCTTGAGAAGACCTTTCCCTAATGTATGTTAATAGGGGACTGTTTACATGACAGGTCAATACATTTGCTGCCGTTTGAATGTGCGGACTTCTTTGGAGCCCCCTGTGGTCTTTCCTTTTACTGGTTGGTAACAAATCTTGCCCCGCCTACTGAAGATCTATCAGGTACTTCTGCCTTACCTCCTGGCCTGCATAATTCAATTAGTAGTAGAAGCATACCCCGGAAGGGGCGCTATCCTCTCACACCACATCCAAACACTTTCCAGTCAGATGGTAATCCTGCAAAGCGCTGTTCCTGGAACTTGTTAACGGTACCACTAACAATTACTGGTTACTAGTGCACTGCAAGCGTTTCCCGGAGCCGACTGGTGACCAGCTCCCCTACGGGAATCCGGTACCAACTAGTACACACCACTCGTCTAGCCTAGGGGTGAATACGCAGGAGATCTGCAGACTACCAGGAGTCAATGAATGGGTTCGGTTGATGGAGTCAAATTCCGCCTGACAGAAAGCTTGGTGCGCAGTAGCTGCAGCACTAATAGATTTAGTTGACATACCCATTCCACTGAGCAACCCCAAGCCTGTGCAGCCTCCCCAAAGCGCAACTGCATCTACTAAGGTGCCGGATACAGCTTCCTGCTAACCTAAACTTCCGGTTGCCTTACCAATACCAACCGCCAGAATGCGTGACCCGGTAGCCTTTCACCCCTGTATGCTGGCACCTCCGTCATCCTCCTAGCGCTTCTCGCTATACTTGGCGCCGCTGCGGCCCCATCTCCATCTGGACTGTCTGGTCCATCTTCCTGCGACCAAGTTGCCACCATCGTAGCACAGTTCAACTCCCAGTTATCGCAGACAGATACATGTAAGATAAATAAAAGACACATTTGATCAGTGCACTCCCCCCTTGCCATAAAGCCAGCGCTCATCTGCCAGCTTAATTGTTTGCTTCATGGATAAACAGTTTTCCCCTTTATATCTCGCACCAAAACCAGCCATCTTACCTAGCGAACCCGAACCCAAGGGAAGGGTAGCACTCAACTAGTGGTGCAGCCCTTGGGGGGGGGGGTGGTGGAAGTGTTTGAATTGGGCATGCATGTATATTGAAGGCTGAAAGTAATTTTCAGGACTTGTGCTGTGCCTTCATAAACCTGCATCAGGTTCACGCGCCGATTACAGCAGGGAGCTCTGCCCAGTGCGATAAGTGCTAAAAATTGTAGATAACTAGATGCCAGGACGGCATCAGGCAGCCACTCAAGCATGCACCACATCTTGCTCCCGCCGTGCTGCCGGTCATAGAACATCCCAACTACTAACCCTGACACTTGAGAAACTAGATGCCAGGGCTCACTCACGATAGGCGGCCACTTCAGGTTGCACCGCACAATGCTCCTGGCGTTCAGTAGGAATGGCTTGGCCAGCAGGCAACAGTACTTTAACATATATTGAATTAATCAATGCCTGCTGTTGTGGTCATCTCTAAACTAGACAGACAGCGCTTACATGTGGCAGGCTGTCACAAGCGCTGGTGTTGACAATTAAGTGACAGTGCCGCGCACCAGGAACCACCCGGTCCATGTAGCACAGGTAAACTAGATGCTGAATTATAGCCAATGCAGCACTCTATTAAAGTCCCTGGGTAACTTTCTCCCAGTGTGGTATAACCAAAGAGGCTGTAAATTTAAAGCCTAGGTCGAATATGTAAATTGTGTATCACTGTGACTTTTGTGGCAGGGTGAAATATGTTCGTGTCCCTCCCTCTGCAGTATTCAATTCCCCATTGTACTTACCAAAATGATATGTAGCTGAATGAATGTGATAGTCATCCCTGTACATCACAATGTAATCCAATTAAGGGACAGGCGATAGGGTTGTATTTTATACCCTTATAATCCTAAGATTTTTTAGTCCATCCTTAGTGTTAATTTTCACTACCCACCTTTGTACGGACATCCACGTGATTGGGAAGCTCTGGTGCTTGACAACCCCTAACTTGAACAACAGTCGAATATCTGTGAAAGCATTCTTGAAATCTACCCTCTTGCTTTCCCGTGGTCATCGCGTGCCTCCAGAGCAGATAGTATTTATTGTAATGGGCGCTGCCTGAACTATGCACCAGAAAGCACCTTAATCTGGAAAATGTCGCCCCATTTGGGATGCTATTCCTTTAACATTTCGCCCTTTCCCACCAGGAAATCCTGCCAGAGGTTTCCCCACCGAGTACCAGTTAAACATCTAAATAAATCAATACTGGGTAGGGAACAAAAGAATGACCCGTAAAACTTTGCAAAGGGCCTACCACTGCGTATGAACTCATGTCATTGCGTTTTAGTCTGTTGATCCGATTGAGCTATTAACATCTATGACTTTATTTACTTTCAATCAGCAATACATGCTGGAGATGAGGGATTCTGCGGCAAGTCCATGGTTATACTAAAATTGATCAGTTGGCACCGAGGGAGAGCTTGGGGGATGCTGAACACTGATCCTTAACCGCTGAAATTCTCACTTACCATGAACCCCATCTCCGACGCCCTTGACCGTCCCCAGGAGTGCAGGGTTCTATGCACCTGAGAAGGCCTCTCCCCATAAGTACCACAGATGGACACGCGGGAAACCAGTGGACCGGCATTCTGCTACACGCCTTGTTCTGTGGCCAGGGCCCTCCTCTCTAGCAGAGGCTCCCCCAGGACGCAGAGCCCGGAAATGGATTGAGCCACCGCAAATGGGAGCGCTGCCCGTCGGCAGCAACATAAGGCCGACTGAGCGGATGCAGGGTGCCCAGCTAGCGGTATCCACCCTACGAGCAGCCACTCATCCGTGCTCGGTCCCCTGCTCATTACTCTCAAGAACTGGGGTACTTGTGCCTCACCCCCAGACTTGCTGGACCGCCGGGTCTTCTGGGACCAAAGGAGGGGCCCTGTAGCGCTCGCTGCCCCCTACCCCAAGCCCCACTGCCCCCAGGTCAAACGGAGGAGGACAAGCGACGCTCGCTGCTGCCCGACCCCCGTGGGCCGAGGCCCAAGAAGCGCCCCTTCTTGCCATAGGGCAGAGACAGGATCGGTATCGGCTCGGGGGGGTGGGGGGCGGGGTCAGTGCCATGTGACGCTACCGCCGCACTGGCCGACCGCCCCAAACCGTAACCGCGGGGCTGGGAGCCAGGCAGGAGGATGTCCTACCGCCATCCGCCTCTAAATACAATGGCCAATAAAACGGACCTTGCCTTCTGATAATAATTAATGGCCTTGAACCCACGCCTCCGGGGAGACTGTCTTAGCCCTTTGGCCATGCTCCCTCTGACTCCCTGGCCGCCGCAGCCCGGAGCGCCCGGACAATTGACCAAGATCAGCCCTGCACCCAGGGCGGGGCGCCGCACCCGTGCCCCTCCCTACTGGCACCCTAAATGGCCCCGGCAGCACGGTCCCTGCAAACCATCGTTGCTGCTGCCAGGAGAGTTCTGCCTCGCACCAGAGGATACTCCGGCTCAGGACCGGGGCCACAAAGCCGCAACAGTGAGCGCCGGGGAACCTGTGGGCGTCGCACGGGGGGAGGGGGAGCCACGCGCTCAACGCCCTCCCCTCGCCTGCCCAAATCCCCCCACCCTCCAACCCTGATCAAACCCGCGTAAAGGAGGACTCAGGAGGAGGGAGCCCAGTTGTCTGGTGCTTCCCCCCCTTGCGGAAACTTGCCCATCCACAGCCAGGGAGCTCTCCCCCCTGAGAGGCGGTAAAGGGTCCCTCAAAGAGGGTCGCTTCAAAGAGTCGCCACAGCGCAGGCCGCCTCCCCCCGGCCCCGACTTGAAACTCTCCGGCCAAAATTTTTAAAGACTCACTGTCTGCCAGGGTCGCCGGTCAACCTGCGATCAGAGCCGCCAACAGCGAGGAATAGGGCAAATGCCGATCACAACGGGAGGGACCGGGCACAGCGAGGGGAGCTCCCCCCAGCCCCCCCTTTACCCACACCCCCCGGGCCTGCAAGGGAGCCCCGGTGAGTAACCCTAGACGGGACCGGGCTGCGACGTGAGCGGCACCGGGCCGGAGCCACGGCCAGTATCCCCAGGCGCTGTGCTAGACCCCCCCCACGGCAGACCGTCACCTACGGCTGCTGCCGGGCACCAGCTCACCTAAGTGCCTGCTGGGGGAGAGGGGGGTATTCGCACTCACCGCGTGCAGCTCCTGGGGTAACCGTCGCTCCTGGAGGATCACGAAGAGGATCCAAACGGCGTCAGGCCAGCGGGAAAAGAGGGCGCCCACTGGGCGGGAGAAGTATATGTACCTCGCCCCCCGCCCACTCCTGCCCGGAAGTGACGCGGGCATGCGGACCCTTAGGGGGTCGCAAACACTGGGCGGCTGCCTCGTGTGCCATCATGTGGCACTAAGGGGGGCCGCCCTCTTAGGAGGGTCCCCTTCGTGGACCCGGGGCAGCCCACAGAAAAGCCTAGTGAGCCACCAGGCAGCACTCAAAGGGCTGTGGCTCATGTGCTTCTTCAATTGCTGGAGAAGCTTAGCCCTTTCAGGTCTTAAGAAGTGTATTTCATTACAGCTCTTGCCTGCCAGTCGAATAGCCCACTCTCTGCCTTACTGACAAACGCCTGCTTCCATTTGTTGTATTTAGCATTTTTCCATGTGTCGTATTTACCATTTTTCAGGAGGGATGAGTATAGAAACAGAAATCGGCTACTTGTTTCACGCGGCATAGACAGAAGTGTGTGGAGCTGCAAGTGGGGCTGCAGTGTGCATGCCACATCCCAATCCTCACTGTGTAAAGAGTTGAAATTAGTTTCCATTGTCGTTGGGGCTAGGTGGGTGGCCCCGGCTCGACTGTGTGAAATGATAGCGGGATAGATAAGATTGGTATTTACACCACGTATTCTTGGAAAAACTCAGATCTCCGCCATGCCCACTAGGATAGGCATTTTTCTTGAACTGAGGCTGACATAAAAAATTCAATAGCATTTTAACATCAGTGAAGCAAATTTTGCCCTGCAGTAACAACGGAGAGGAGTAAGTTTGCAAACCATGAGGATTTGTCAGCAAATTAGTAAAGCTACAATCTCAAATCAATGAAGCATAAATCGACAGTCACCTGAATACAGTATATATGAATATAATCCAGGCGATTCAAATCGACAAATGCAAGAGATAAAATTCTGATTCCATAAAGGAAAATTCCCTAATTCTAAGCTAGGGTTATCGGTAAATCAGGGATTTTAGAAACAGCAGGTTGCAGCAAATATAGCATTGAAATAAGAACCAAATGAAGGTTCCAATGAGAATGAGAAAGAATGTGCTTACTCTCAAGGATATCTCTATGAGCAGGAAAATAAGGACCATTGGTTCTCAAAAGAGGGAAGGGGACGGCCGCCTACAAAGGTAGATAGTGGCAAATCCTAACTAAGTCAGCTTCACACAGTTAAAGCATGAATTTCATCTCATGATATATTCTACAGGTTCCCACTGAGAAAGACCAACCAAAAAACAGTGTTCCGGCTGTACTTTGTGTCAGCCTCCTTCTCACGAATAATACAGTGGCATCTTCTTCCACCGTCTCGGCCATCACGAAATCACACAAAGGAGTATTCACCTCCTCTGCCTCCCATCCCATGCAGGTGCTGAGAAACATCATTCAGGTGATCAGTTGTACCAAACATGACCTTCACACAGTAAGCTAGCAGAGAACACATTTTAAATGACAAGACAGCACCTCTGGGGCCTAAAACAATAAAAGTGAATTATGCACAGCAAACAGCAATGCAGCGTTTACTTTCCAAAATGGAGTTAGGCACCTAGGCCCATTCTTGTCAATGTTAAGATGTCTGTACCCTTTCTGTAGCTAAACAAACATATACATAATTTTTTTCACTAAGTCTAAGTGTAAAATAATGTGCGCACATATGTAAGTAATGGTTATGCATGTTACAGGTTAAGATTTCATTGAGCTCAAATGAATAATGGTGACACTGTGTCACCAAAAGCCAGCATAGTTGCATCCCTGAATCTCCTGAATTCCAGACCAGAATTCTTTCATGTTGCTCCTTGAAGTCCCAGCCCATGTGCTACCTTAATTTCAATTAAGGCATGGCCAGGGCTGGATGGGCCTTTTATTCCACTGGGCATTTCCCCTGTGAGCTGGAGCCCATGGACACCGGTGTTGAAAGCCGAGGGCCACTCTTGGTGCCTCTCTCACTTTACCCAGCTCCCTGTGGTTAACTGATTCAGGAAACAGGAGTCCTCAAGGGGAGAAAAAGAGAGTGAAGGAGAGGGGAGGTAGGGAGAGAAAGCAATCACAGAAGGAGACGAGAGAGAGCGTAAAGAGGGAGAGGAGAGAGGTAGAGAAAATGGATGGGAAGAAAGAGAAAGCGTGAGGATACAAAGGGAGCCAGGTAGGTTTGAGCTTAGTTGCTGGGGCAGCTTTTAGCTCCCCAATCCGGCCCTGAGCATGGCATCAACCCCCACAGGTCTTTGATAGCCCAATTCAAACACACTGCTTTTTGTATCCTTCAAGGCACCCAGCAGCAGCAGCTCCTATGTAGTTCTACATGATTAGCGGATTACAGAGAAGCATAGGGACAGAAAGGGGTGATTAGAACGCTTTACACATGTGCCACTATTGAGACTAGAATGTCGATGTTATGACACAGCAAAACGTGCTTTTCTCACTGGGTAATATGAATAATGACATCATAGTAGTGCCTGTAACATAATGCAAACTATAGCATGCTGTCCTCATGCTGTAAAAAATGTAATTTAAGGGTATGAAGTAATCTGCTCCAGTCCTATAACCCTGAACAACAGCCATGGAACAATTTGATAAAATCTGACTTGCTATATTTATAAATACATGTGGCATTGTGGCTTTCAATAACCCCCGCACTGTGCCCACTCCAGAGTACATGCAACCTTCCTCCCCACTGTATCCCTTAGAATGAATAGGCCAACATGAAGTTGTGTCTGTAGTGGTCATTTGTTGGCCGCAGTTTTATTAGGAATACCTGTATATACTTGGGCATAATTGCATGCCCCTGGTCATAAATCATCATTGGGTGAACTGTCATATTTGCGTCATAAATCATAAGCGTTTTTGTCATACATCATATCTGCCATAAATCATATGTACATCACCAATTAGCAATTTGGACTGACAGTTCGTTGGTTAGCTCATTTGCAGGCTTGTCTTGTTTCTTGTCCCTTCTGGGTTGTCTCCTTGTTTGTTTGGATTTGCGCTCCCTTTGCGCGGGGGGGAAGCTTCTGTCCCGGAGTTAGGCCACAACTCGCTACCTTGTTCGGCTCTTTTGTGCCCTGCCATCCGGCGGGGGCTGGGCTGCGAGCGCCGTCTCAGTTTGCTACCCTCTTTTGGTAGGCCAACTCACCCAGCCATGAGGCATCCCAAAGTGAGTGGTCCTACGCACCCTTAGGCCAACTCACCCAGCCGTGAGGCATCCCAAGGTGAGTGGTCCTATTCCGGCACACCGCCCTCTGGTGTGCCTACGTACCAACCATTGTCCTCGTAGCTCTTCGCCACCGTCTTGCCGGCTTCCTAGCACTGCGACATAGCTGTTCCTTCGGTGTGGGTGGGTGGGACAAAATCTTGTGTAGCGCCGCTGCTGCTCCCGCGCTCCACGAAGTTAGGAGCTTACTTTGGGGAGCGGCGCTTATATCCCCCCCCTCGAAGTCCTTTCCGCCTTGCTGGCGTGTTCCGCTATTGGGGGGTTTGTACCCCGCCTCGGCCCCCATTGGCCGGGGGGGCTGGCGCCTTTCTGGCAGCCGCCGTGGGGGGAGCGGGTGCTTCTCCCGCTTCTGAGCGCCTCAGCGCGCCAAAAACTGTTTTGTTCCGGCGCTCGGCATCGGTTATGGCGCCGGCCCTCGAGGCCCCCTTTGGGGGCAGCCTCTGCAATAACCCCCGCACTGTGCCCACTCCAGAGTACAGGCAACCTTCCTCCCCACTGTATCCCTTAGAATGAATAGGCCAACATGCAGTTGTGTCTGTAGTGGTCATTTGTTGGCCGCAGTTTTATTAGGAATACATGTATATACTTGGGCATAATTGCATGCCCCTGGTCATAAATCATCATTGGGTGAACTGTCATATTTGCGTCATAAATCATAAGCGTTTTTGTCATACATCATATCTGCCATAAATCATATGTACATCACCAATTAGCAAATTGGACTGACAGTTCGTTGGTTAGCTCATTTGCAGGCTTGTCTTGTTTCTTGTCCCTTCTGGGTTGTCTCCTTGTTTGTTTGGATTTGCGCTCCCTTTGCGTGGGGGGGTAGCTTCTGTCCCGGAGTTAGGCCACAACTCGCTACCTTGTTCGGCTCTTTTGTGCCCTGCCATCCGGCGGGGGCTGGGCTGCGAGCGCCGTCTCCGTTTGTTACCCCCTTTTGGTAGGCCAACTCACCTAGACGTGAGGCATCCCAAAGTGAGTGGTCCTACGCACCCTTAGGCCAACTCACCCAGCCGTGAGGCATCCCAAGGTGAGTGGTCCTATTCCGGCACACCGCCATCTGGTGTGCCTCCGTACCAACCATTGTCCTCGTAGCTCTTCGCCACGCCGTCAGGGAGGCTTACGTCTTCCTGTGGCTCCCCCACGCACTGCTCGCTTCTTTCTATCTGCAACCTGCAAAGGAAATGGCACCCCACAGGTTGTCCCAGAAAACCTGCATGCCATCCTTTGAAAGGTGCACACCATCCTTCGCATAGAATTCGGGGCGACCCGTGTGGATGAGGCCGTGCCTGATAGTTTCAAATCCGTTGGTTCTGCAGAATTTGCTCACAGTAAGGTTCAGCTTCTTCCTCGAGTTCTCGACTGCTTTTTGCGATTCTGCCCCGTGCCACTCACTTCTGCTGATCAGTTCCGACCAGATGATGGCGGTGCTCCCGAAGGCCCTGGCTGCTTCCGTGAGGTCTCTCTGTATATCGTGAAGGAGTGCTTTCCTCCCCCTTCTGCCAAATCGTTCCCCCCCAAATGGATGATCAGAATGTCCGGATGCCATGCCGCGTCCGCCAGCAGTTCCGCGAGGGTCGCTGGCAGCTGCTCCCATTTCATTCCTGGCTGGCTGAACCACCGTATGCATGTGTCCACCGGCCGCCCTTCTTTGCTGTGGCCCCCTCGCCGCCACCATGACTGCATCCGCGTTATGAAAGAGTGGCCCACCACCCACACCAGGCGTGGTCTCCTTCCTGCCGAGGCAAAGGTCAAAGTGTCAAGTTGCTGCTTGCCCTTTGGAGAGGCGCCCCTGTCTTCTCACGGCGGGGGCAGTAGATCTATAGCAACTGTGGCCTCACGTAGGTCCGGTATGCCCGCGACTGCCATCTACCCACCGCCTATATCCCGGCTTCTGTCATCCTGTGTTGTGCGGCTGTTGTTGCTGCCCCTATCCTGAATGAATGTGACCCAAAACTCGCTGGTGGCAGCCCCGCGTTGCTGAGGGCGAGGCGCATGACTGCTGTGAACTGGAATTTGCTCAGTAGTGTGCCGTCTCTGTGTTTGAACAGGGGGCCTTCGCCAGCCGGCCGCACTGCCATGAATGCTAGCATGCAGCACACTGCGCAGCAGCTCTTATCCTTGATGCATTGTAGCTTTACTATTGCCCCTTTGATGTTCTGGTCTGTATTTGACCTCCTCAGCAATATCTCTATCTCCTGTGCTCTGGGTGTCACGTCGCTTGCCTGTAAGCAGTGCTCAGCTGGTCCCGCCCTTGAGGGCGCCACTAATTTGCTGAGGCGGAATGCCCCAAAGAATGCGGTGGAAAATGCGGCCTTAAACAAGAGGTGCTCGAAGGTGTCCTTTGTTATATCACCCAGTGTTCCCAACAGTAAGCCCAGCTTCGTGTAGTCTATTGGGCGCCTGGTGTCCCTCCTTGTGCCCTCTGCGCGCTTCGACCCTTTCATCGCCACTTTGATATAGTGAGTGGCTACGGAGTCCAGCCCTGTCTCCAGTTTTGTGTGATGCGCTACAGCGGCCAGGTGGGCCTGCGCCCATGAATGGGATTTCCCGCAGTTGTATGCCCACTGGACGAATTGCTCAACTGCCCTGCGGTGGCCCCAACATCGCCCAGGGACAGTATGCCCCCCACCCACATTACAGTCCCCACATACTTCTTATATCTCCTAGCTGCTTCTGGGACGAGGGCTTGGTTAACCAGTACCGATAGATCTACCCCACCAGGCCCCACAGTTGTGCCGGGAAAGGGGTCATGTTCTGCTCCGCCCCAGGCGCCAGTTCCCGGAATTTGTCCATCCGTGCTCTTGACAGGGCGTCTGCTACCTCGTTGTCCACCCCTGGTACGTGGCGTGCTCTCAGGTCTATGTTCCCCTCCAACTGTAATTTAACCAGTCGGCGCATTAATCGCAGCGTGTCTGGGCACCTGGCTGATCCTCTGTTAATTGCCTGCACTACGCCCTTGTTATCTGACCATAGTGTCAGCTTCATGTTATGCAATTCCTGTTTCCAAACTGTTAGCGCTACTATGATGGGGAATAGGTCGAGAAATGTGATATTGTTGGTTACGCCCTGCCTGCGCCAGCTGCTAGGCCATTGGCCCGTGCACCATTTCCTGCCCAGGATTGCCCCGAACCCCGTGCTGCCAGCAGAGTCCGTGAACAGTGCAATCTGTCTGCTAGTGACCCAGCCTTCCCGCCAGATCAACATCCCGTTGAGATCCGCCAGGAATGTGTCCCACATTAAAAGATCCTGCCTGACTTCTGCCCCGAGCCTAACGTGTTGGTGCTTGTGGGTAAGCCCACTCATTAATTGGGTTAAGCGCCTGGCGAACACCCTGCCTGCTGGGATAACTCTGGCTGCAAAATTGAGTTTGCCTATTAGCCTTTGCAGGTCCCTCAGTGTTGCCTTCTCGCGCCCACAGAGGCCCTTGATTTCCTCCCTGAATTCCTCCACCTTCTCTGCCGGGAGCCTAGACGTCCCTGCCACCGAATCTAGTTCTATCCCCAGAAATGTGATTTTTGTCGCTGGGCCCACTGTCTTTTCTGCCGAAAGGGGGATCCCTAACTCCCCCGCCAACTTCACAAATGCTGCCAGGGTGTCGCCGCACTCGGTGGACGCAGCTGGGCCTGTAAAAAGGAAGTCATCCAAGTAATGGAGTTTCCCACCCGGAGGATGCCTGACGTGTAGCGCCCATTCTATGAAGGTGCTGAAAATTTCAAAGTAGGCACGTATACCGAGCACCCCATAGGCATGGCCTTATCAAAGTACAGGTTTCCTTCCCACTGGAACCCTAGTAAATGGAAGCTCGAGGGATGGACCGGCAGTAAGCGAAAGGCTGATTCAATGTCCGCTTTTGCCATGAGGGCCCCACGGCCTGCCGTTCTGACTAGATCAATAGCGTCATCTACCGTAGCGTAACCCACTGAGCAGGCTTCTGGGCTGATCCCATCGTTTACTGATGACCCTTCTGGGAAGGACAGGTGGTGAATTAGCCGGTACTGTCCTGGTTCTTTTTTGGGGACCACCCCCAGTGGTGAGATTACCAATCATTTGCTCATGTGGGAGGGGAGGGGGCCCTCAATTCTACCGCAGGTCCTTTCTTTCTCAAATTTCTTCGTGACAACCCCCGGGTTTTGTAGTGCCGATTTCAGATTTTTGGCGCTGCCTGGGGGAAGGGGGCCTACGAATGGGATAGTAAAACCTTCCTCAAAACCTTGTACTAGTATAGCAGCATCTGTTTTGTTGTGGTATGTATTGGCTAGCTGGCGTAGTCGGATGGTGTTGATGGGGGACCTGGCTAGCCTGCAATTCTGACACCTGTTTGGCTCCCCCGCGCCCCCTGTGGTTGTCTCACTGCTTCTTCTTCTCTTTCTTGTCTCCCCTGTGTTCCTTCTTGCGTCTGCACCCTGCTGCCGAGTGTCCCCCGCCGCAGGAGGAGCAGATATGCTGGAATTTGCATGCTGCCCCGTAGGTGCATTCATTCGCCTCGAATTTCCAGCAAATAGCCGCTGTCCCGCTATTATGTGGCGCTTTCCATGAGCCAAACTGTTTGGACTTTTGGAAAGGCCTCCCCTTCCCCTTGTGAAAGGAACCCCGAAAGGACTGCTCGCTCTTTCCTGCCCATGTCTTGACCTCCCTGGCTACCATCATTTTATGAATGAATCCCGATACATCCTACTCATTCCATTCCATCTCTGGGTGTGTTTGCATTTTTAGCCGGAAACCCTTATCATACTCCAGCCATGCGTCACCCGGGAATTGCCTTTGTGCATTGTGGATGGTGGCCTCGTAAAGCCATAGGTCGGCTGCGCAGCGCGGGAATTTTTCTACAATTATGCATGCCATTATTCTGAATGCATCTAGCCAATTGTCAAAATTTATTCTTTGCGGTCCTTCCCCCTTTCCCTCCTATCGTCATCCTTCTTATCGCAAGTAGTCAGATCTAGCCCCTCTAACTGAATCTCCAATAGTGAAAAAATATCAATAAACTCCTTCCTCCATATTCTTTCTTTGACTGCCAGTGGTATGAGGCTAGCTAAACCTGTGGCCCTGATGGTCAATGCCGCCGGACCAGGCGAGGGCCGTGCATATGGTGCAGGTGCAGGGGGTGCGGCGGGTAGATAGCGTGCTGTAGCTGTACCCCCCCATGCTGCTATGGGTGACCCCACCTCTCACCCAGCCTCTGGTGTGCCCTGACCCAACAAGCATTCCTGGTGTGACTGGCCCGGGTCCAATAGGTGCCAAGGCAACCCCGAAACCTCCCCTTCCGTTTGGGCTTCTACCACCCCCGATTCCTGCCTGCCCAACCCCCTCAGCAACAGTGGTGTCATTGTTTTAAAGCATTCTTTCACTATTGCACTGATATGCTCACCACTTGTCGCTGTGTCCACGGTCCCGCTGCTTGGTTCTGCCGCCGCCGGGTTGGCTACAGGCGGCAGGGTTTTTCTCTGGGGGGCTTTCCTGGGTGCTGCTGCCTCCGCCAGCTTGGCCGGTGCTCTCCTTCTCCTCTTGGCTGCTGGTGTGCTGGTGTCTTCCTGTTGCCGGTTGCCTGGCCCTTCTCCAGCGTCGTGCAGCAGGTGCGGCTGCAGCCAGTCGCTCCCATGGACTTCTGACGCCGCCCGGATCTGACGCAGTAGTTTGTTCAGATCTCTGGGCTGCCGTTGGCCCCCTCGCGTGCCATTCCTGAGTGGTTATAGGCTGGGACGTGCACCCGGCTGAGGCTTTGTATTGGTGCTCCGTTAAGGCGGGGTGCTGTCGCCGGCCACTCTGCACCAACCCTTCCCTTTTATCTCCACGTGCCCAGTACCTGTTCCTGTTTGAAAAGAACAATGCCTGAAACAATCCTGGCTGTTGCTGTGGGCCGGGTTACTCCAATGGTTTTAATGCTAGCCCCGGATCACTATATTTAGGGGCACACCCCTGCTCTTGCTCATACAGCCCTCGTTGGTCGTGGTGGGTGACTTAATCAGCTGGTGTGAAAGAAAACCGTTGATCCTCGTGCCTGTCTCTTTTATCAGATCCAGCAGCTACTTCCCTCCCCTGCGCTCGCTCACGTTCTTCGGGCGCCGGATCAGCTGAGGAGGCGGGACTTGTGAGGAGGCTGGGACAGGATTTCTCCCCTTCGGCCGTTTCCCGCTCTGGCGCACTGCCGCTCTCGGCCGCAATCGACCTCCGCTCACCGAGGGGGGGGCGGTGTAGGCACCCGGTCGTCCTCTACTTCCGCTGCAGCAACGGGACACGCGGACGGGAGCTTCTCTGTGCCGCAAACCGCTGCACCCGGCGCTGGTCACCAAGGGAAGCCGGGGTGGGCACCCGGTCGTCCTCTACCTCCGCTGCCGCAATGGGACACGGGGACGGGAGCTTATCTGTGCCGCAATCAGCTGCACCCGGCGCTGGCCACCAAAGGAAGCCGGGGTGGGCACCCGGTCGCCCTCTTCTTCTGTTGCAGCGACGGCACCGGGCAGGAGCTCCGCTTCCGTGGGGTTTCGCTCCAGGCGCCGACCGCAGTCTGCTGCTTGTCCGTTACCGGTCCACGAGGGGAACAGGGGTGGGCACCCAGTCGTCCTTTTTATCGATGCAGCAACGGCGGTTGATCCTTGCGACGGCCACGGTCAGGACCTCGTCTTGCACTCGGACAGGGCTTTGCCTCCAGACAGGTACCTCTCCGACACAAAATCTTGCGTAGCACCGCTGCTGCTCCCCTGCTCCACGAAGTTAGGAGCTTACTTGGGGGAGCGGCGCTTATATCCCCCCTCGGAGTCCTTTCCGCCTTGCTGGCGTGTTCCCCTATTGGGGGGTTCATACCCCGCCTGGGCTCCCATTGGCAGGGGGGGCCGTCGCCTTTTTGGCAGCCGCCATGGGGGGGAGCGGGTGCTTCTCCCGCTTCTGAGCGCCTCAGCGCACCAAAAACTGTTTTTTTCGGGGCTCGGCGTCGGTTATGGCGCCGGCCCTCGAGGCCCCCTTTGGGGGCAGCCTCTGCAATTCCATGAGCAGTTGCTGACCCGGATGCGACACATTGGCCCTGCTCTGCCTCTGGTTCACACTTCCCTCTACCTGACAGAATGCAGCATCCTGAGTGGCTATCCGCTTCTCCCTATTACAGGTCATTTTGGATAAGGCTTATTGGTCTGGCAGCGCCAGCAACTTCGAGGCGCTCACTCCTACGAGCGACTGACGTTTCGGGCGGTCCACATTGGCCACGCTCCCCACCGAACCACACTCCTTCTTACTGATAACTGCCCGCTTCCCCCCTATTACGGATTGTATAATTTAAGGATTTTTGGTCTGGCAGCCTCAACAGTTTTTAGCAACTCCGACAATGCCGGTCTTCGGCAGTGGCCATCGCCATCCATGCCCTACGTGGGCCTTGAGCCACGCAATTGGTTCCTCCTTAGCTTGGTTAGCTTATGTTGGCTTGCTATAATTGTAACACTTTCTCAGGCATACCACCCTATGTCCTGGTGATGATCCTATGATCTTCTTAAGGATCAAGACATCATCGACTTTAGTAACTAGACTCAATTGTAGGATACTGATATTATTGTACACATGAGCATTAGTACTTATGAATTGTGACTACAACAATTGTGTCTAATTTGTCTCATCTATATGCCTGAGCTTTCAAAGTCGAAATTGACTGTCTTTTCATTTATGTTTTTTTGTTCCCACACTATTGTTTGATATATATGCACAATAAATAGTCATGCACTGTCCATCGGACAACATAAAAAGGTTTCATTGTATTCCTGTGCACATTCCAATGTTCGTATGCTTTGCATGAGGAACCCTTGTTCCTTTAGAACTGCAAATCTGACTTGCTGGCATATCGAGCAGTACATGTGTGCCAGGAACGGCTGTACCTGGAATGGGGAAAGGGAGTGGGCTCCTGAGTCTGTGGAGATCAAATGGTCATCAGGTGTCATGCTTGTGTGTGTACGCCTGTGCTGCAACCATGTGTTTGTGTTTATTTGTGCGTGTGAAAGAGATAGAGTGCATGTGTGAGGAACAGGTACATGAGTATTCTTGTGTGCCTGAGGATAAAATGTGGCAGCACATATATATGCACAGCTAGGTGTGTACTTAACATGTGGCTAAAAAAAGAAATTGGTTATTTATCCGGCTGCCAGCCAGATATACATAATTTCTGGTATTTACCCAGCAGCCGACAAAAAAGTACATCATTTCTGCTATTTAGGCAACGGGCAGCAAATATCTGAAACTTTCCTGTTTATCTAGCTACAGGCTAAATAGTAGAGATCATGTACTATTTGACCGGTGGCGAGATAAATAGTGTGAAGGAGGCTTCTATTTAGCCAGACATCAAGGAAAAAGGGACACAAGATAATGGTAGGATGGTGGTCATCTTGTAATGGGGATGTAGCATGTGTGAAGCATTTGAAAATAAATGTAAATATAAATGAATGAAAGTGTGTACAAAGGTAAGTTATTTACACATAAAATAACAGTAAAATTAATTTTGCCAAACGTTTATGATAATATTAAAATAAGAAATCTAGGAATCAAACTTCTGTTTCTAGAGGTTCAGGATATGGCACACAGCTATTTTGTGCTGCAGTCTAGGAGTATTTGGTGGTTACACCCATGAGTATGGTTTTAAAACATGTTACATAAATGTTTACCTCACTCATGAGAATATGTTGTTTTCTTAATGTTTATTATCTTCCTTTGATGATTTGTGAGGGTTGGACTTATTTTGGGCTTCTTCTGGAAGGCCTTGTTCTAGTTTTGGGCTTCTGTTCAAGGAGTATTGTGCTTGCTTAGTATCTCAGACCTGCCAACATGGCAGTAGTTGACAAGCAGCAGCAAACAGGGACTGCAGAGAGATAGATGGACTCTGGGCCAGAGAAGGAGGGACAAATACAGTAAGCAACTCAGACTTGGGCACACAGTGCTTTGGGCCACCTGCAGGATGCAAATTGATTAAGGCACAGTAATAATGCTTCTGTGGAACAGGGAAAGTGAAAGCAGGCGACAGATAAGCATGGCATCTAGGTAATTCACATGAGGTGTGTGTATTCATTCTCTGCCAGCTGAATAAATACACTTTATTTTAATAATCTTCACCTAGTAGAGTGAGTTTCAGGCATAGAGGCTTATTGGTCTCATGTCATCAGTGGCCCCATCAGCAACACTGACATCTTAGTCACCTTCCCAATGTATGTTGGGAATGGTAGTTTTGTTTTTAAAATGCAAAGCAGTGTTTTAAGCGGGCGAGGTCCTGTCTCACGAAATTTGGAAGCAAAAAAAAAAAAAAAATCTGAGTGACTGGCTTGGTGTCTGTACCTGACTGAAGTCATTGTGAAGGGGCCCTGGGAAAGGAAAAGTTGCAACAGTAGGGGGAGGATGATGATGAGTAGGAGGATAAGGACTAGGAGGTGGACCACCAGGAGGGCTAGGACAATCAGAGTCACAAGGACCAGGGAGACCTAATCTACTTGGACCAGGGTAACCAAACCCAGACGGGACCAGGAAAAAACAAACAAGGAGGAACAGGACAAAGGAAAAACAGGACTAGGGTTCTGGGTAAGAAGGATAAGGAGGACCAGTAGTATGTGGAACAGGGGTATCAGGACCTAGAGGAACCTAGAGGGCCTAGATCAGGACCTAGAGGGCCTAGAGGAACAGAAGGACCGGAGGTAAAAGAAAGAGAAGGACCTGGACCACCATAACAAGGAGGACCCAAGCACACCAATCAGGCCCAGAGGGATGAGGACGAACAGGGTCAGTAGTAGCAGACCCAGGTGCACAGACCAAAGAGGACCAGTACCACAAGAACAATAGAAAGAAGAACCAGACAGGATGACTAGGACCACAGAGGTCTGACCAAGAAGGACCATGGGGCCAGAAGTAAATAAACAAGGACTGGGAAGACCATAGCTGGAAAGGATCAGGGCTTGCAGGACCCGGAGATCCTAGATCAGCAGGACCAGGAGGAATATAAAGAACTGAGAAGTACACGCCTAGTGGGGCCAGGATCAGAAGGTCCATGACAGTCAGACCCAGGGGGACCCTAAACCCCAGTGACAAGGATTTCATAAACCAGGGTGACCCACAACGTAGGAAATAACAGGACCGGTCCCACAGGGATAAGGAAGACCAGACCCAGGGGACCAACACCAGGAAGATGATGACAAAGCTATCAGCGTCATATTGACAACAACAATGTAGTACAACCAAACAAAGAAGACTAGTAGGACTAGGATGGAGCAGGATGACAGGGGGACTAGAAGGGCTAGGGAAGCCAAGGCTGGTGAGACGAGCACCAGAAGCCCGCTACAGGAGGACCAGACAAAGGAGTATCAAAATTACGACCAGGACTACAAGGTCTGTGGGACCAGGAGCGCCATGATTAGGTACCGGAATTGAATTGAAAAAATAGATAGGTATAAGATGGACCAATATAAACTATTTAAGATTGACATACATCAACGGTTTCGGATGAATATTGGTTTATTTGTCTTATTTGTAAGACCATTTGAATCTATGGCATTATATAGATCCATATAAATTCCATTTAACACAGATTTGCAACATCATCAATATACAATGCGGCGATTCAAGTAATTATCAACTACTGTGGCCCAACTCGTGGATGGCTGCCATGAATGTACGCTCACAAAGCGTTTTTCCGATTTATCAGTATACTGCTTCCGGTTTGACTGCGGGCAGCCAAACGCGGACGAGATGCCACCTTTACACATCGATCAAGGATGGCGTCCTAAAAGAATAAGTAAGTTTAAATCATTTCATTTGATTTAGGCGAAAATAATACTGCCTTAATTTTGAACACCTAGGGCAATCCACCTTCTTGTTGTTTTGTTTCATCTCTACGAGAGATATATTTTAATATCACTCGATACAGAGATTGTTTTCACAACACGCTGGTGAGAATATGCTTTGGACAATTTGAGTAAGACGTTTGCTTTTTTCATGTATTTAATGACTGCTTTTAAGATTATACAAATGGATTCACATACATTAGGACACACAAATTGGTATAAGTCTGGATTCGGTGATGAGAACCAAGATTGAACCTCTCATCGCTGAGGGTTTGCTTAGTTGAATATACCTTGATTAGGTGATGAGAACCAAGATTAAAACTTTTTTGTATTGATGTTTTGTTTAATTTGAACTTAGTAACAGTATAACATAGACCAACTTTACCTAGTCAGTCTTCTGGTAGAAACTCTACAAGACTTGATTGCCAAATATCAGGTTGGTAATCTTGATGCTTTAATATATTTCCAGTGTCTTGGAAACACTGGTGGCATTGACCATAGTCACTGACTTTTTTGACCTCCAAACTATAGCAATAATAAGTTAGAAATTTTGTTTTAGACTATAAAAAAGACAGGTTGATGAAACAACATTTTTTGGATCATTACAGGCTGAATTGATTCAGCCAACAACCATCAATAAAACCACTGACTGAAACTTTACCAGTAAGATTTTGCTATTAAACTAATTAACACAGAGGTGAGGGATCTTTCTCATGAAATTCGGTGATTCCTTCTTCCTCTTTTCAATTCTGGTCCACTCTGTGGTATAAATGGTCTTTTTTCTTCTTTTTTTCAGAAACATTATTGAATTAAATTTTTCTTTTTCACAAATATTTTGGGTGTATTTTCTATTTTTTTCTACGAGGTTCATTTAATAAACAATAAGTTGTATTTGTAAATATTTCTCTTGCAAAAGGGTCTGTATTCTTCATAGGAATTGCAATATCCTGAAGATGGTATTATAGATGAATCATGCAAAAGACCGAAACGTCGACACATCAACTTATTTTTCCAATCAACTAATGAACCTATATGTTTATGTAAACTATGTCCAATGTATAGTGTGTTTTCATCTGGATTGAATTTGAAATGGGTTTTACTACATCAGTGATGATGATTAATTAATGTATAATCTTCAGTCTCTTTAACCTATGTAACTATGAGATATATTTGTACCCTTCGATCTACTAAAAATATAAACTTATACAAAAAAAGAAATACACTCTACTTTGCTTCTTCTGTTGTAAAGATTGATTCATTATTAAGTCACCTTATTATTTTTTAGTTAAAATTTATTTGCTAGGATGCTAATTTGAGGGCATTCATAAATATTGCCTTAAAGAAATGCAATTGATTTTTAAATAATATCACTTGTAGGCACCTTTACTTGATACCGAACATAGGCCAGGCATCTTTTTATTCCTCCTCATCGCTTTCACTAGTGAATTGGCTGACTGCCTAGTTATCATAGGGAGTGACTTGAATGGGGTATTAGACAAACAATTAGATAGATCTGGCCTCCCTTCCGAACAACCCAGAGTAAACTACAGCCAAGGCCCTTAGAGATTGGCATACAGAGATACAGAACTGGTCCTTGTAGGATATATGGTGTCATAAACATCAAACCCTCTGGGAGTACTCTAATTATTCAGCAGTTCATGACATTCAAGTTCGCTTGGATTGTTTTATTGGACATGTTAACGTTTTATCAGAAGTCAGCATGGATGAGTACTTAGCCCGAATGATATCGAGCCATAACCCATTACAGGTACGTGTAACTTGCTGTTGAAGCAGAGCTCCCTTACCAACATGGAAACTCCAAAGGGAGGCGCTTAAAGAACCACCTTTCTGCAAATCTATAAGGGAATTTTTAGGCCATTTCTTTGGTGACAATGAAGGTTCACATGAATCCTCCTCTATAATATGAGAGGCTTTCAAAGTCATATTTTGGGGGCCTTGCATACGCACAACGGTGAGGTGAGAAAACAAGTTAACTGGTAGTTAGATGCACTAGATAGGTAGCTAAGGGACCTGGAAGAAGAGCAGTGGAGGACACAACTATCCATACAGCATTGCAAGAGGCTAAAGAGGAACATGCTTCTCTTTTGGAGTGGCAACTCTCCTTATACTACAGGGCATATTTAGCCCATCAACACAAGTGTTGACAAGGGAGACAAGTCAAGGAGACACTTGGCCCAGCTGGCTTATTCAGAAAGAAGAGGCTTCATTCTGACTAAGGTTGCTGACCTCCATGAGACAATGCTGCAGTCATAAGAAATTATTAATAATGCCTTCCTCAATCATTATAAATGACTCTATATCAATAATGACAAGAGCCCTGACTATAGCACTGACGTTTATCTTACTGGCATTACCCTGGCCTATTTTCCCACAGGAAGTGAAGGAAACATTATCCTTATTAGCCCGACAGAAGGACCCGTGAGCTGATGGTTTTCCCTTGGACTTTTCTACAACCTTTGTAGACCAATTAGCACCCATTTTGGCCGCACTCTATAATGAGGCCCTTGAACGTGGCATACTCCCCACCACAACCTGGCTGACTAAAATGATTATGCTACCCCAACTTCTCTATAACTTAATATATTGCCTTTGAAGCATTTTAAAGAAGTTGATGGTTTGCTACTAGATCTGATTTCGAATGGCAGCCGTCCCAGAGTGCCCTTAACCACTATGAAGTGTTCAACAGATCAGGGGAGCTGAGGGGCGTCTTTGAGCTGTAGTACCTAGCAGCACAAACTCAGTGGCTATCGAGATGGTTGGCTGGCCTACATCTGGGAGAACTAGGTTCCGTTCGTAAATCTGTAAACCTGAAGCAATTGGCACAATTGAGTCTGCGGTCAACTAGGCAGTGGAGTGACTCGCCCTGTTTCCACAGAGTGGCACAAAATTGCCATTGGAGGATCTCAAGAAGAACAATGCATATTGCAGCATATGTCCCTAGCATACCCCTATAACTGATATTTACCCAATCATCATTGAAGGCCAGTATGGCAGTAACTCGGTGGGAGAGACTGGGACTCAACATGGTGGGGGACCTGTTCGAAAATGGGGTCCTAATCCTATTTGATATTCTATTGACAAACTCAAATATATCACCGGTTGAGTTCTATTCCCACAGGGTAATTGTTGCCCTGCTCTCTGGCACATAACGGATGATCAACCACTCCCACATGATTACACACAAACTCTCTTCACTATGGGAACAGGTCATAAACTTATTACATAGCTCCACAGGTCCTTACTGACATTACTCATTCTCTCATTAAGTAGACTGAGGGCCCTTTGGGAGACAGACTTGCCCCCCCTTTGAATGATAAGGAATGGAATAGTTTTCTTGAATATCATAAGACAGTCTCCTGTAATGCCAGGTTCCAACAGATACAATACTGCCAATCACACAGAGCCTAGATGTCTCCTCGCACAACTAATAAACTGCAACCCACTCAATCGGCAAGCTGCCCCCATTGTCACGCAGATTCTGCTAACTTTTATCATATGATGTGGGATCACCCAGTCATAGCTTTATTTTGGGCTGAGGTTCAGGGGATCATTAAAACTATCACAGAAAGAGAAACTTATACCACTCCTGAGGCGTTTTTGATTGTCCTCACACCTTGCCCACAATAGGACAAAGCAGGAACTATATTTGCCAATATATTTTTAACATTGGTAAAACGGGTCATTGCTTTGACCTGAGAATCCCCATCAGGCCCACACATTAAACAATACGAGGCAGCCGCCAGGAGTTTTGCTAAAGGTTAATGTATAGCATTGCATAGAGAGGAAGCCTCTGCAAATTCCCTCCTTCCTGAGATTGGAATGAATTATGTGTGGCCCTGGACGGCTCTCACCAGGATGATACTCAGACCCCTTAAAGGGGTAGGACCCCAGTCCTCACTGGGCTCACTACAATATAATGGCCACTGGGCACGGTGCCGGAGGGTGGTGAGGGATATGGACATACAAAATTGCAACCATCAAATAACCATTCATTGGTATCCGTGTTAAACATATATTGTAATTAATGTACCAAGTTACAGTGCTGAGACTACAAAAAACTGTACAAAGAAAAGAGACAACACACCTTACACTGGAATAGGAGCATCAACCTTTCCCTTCCTCAAGCATCAGGGGCTTGTTTACATTTTATGTTGTTAAACAAGTTTTTTATACCTCAGCTAAACAGCTTACTAAGCATACCTAGAGCACTACATCAACTCTGATCAATTGATAAGAGTTCTATAAAGAAGTAAATAGGATAAGTTGCATTTTATGTGTTACCTAAAGATTATATAGATGCATGAGAACACCACCAATAATTACTGTAAACCTAGATAAAGTTATACTAAACACATGTAGATTGCTATTGTTTTTGTATGCAAAAAAGCAAAAAAGAGATTTAAAAAATAATGTTTTTATTAAAATATAACAACATTAATTATACTTGGATCTATACATTGCTTTTAATAATTATTGATGCATAATGAAATAACATTCCTCAGGAAATCCTTTACTGTCGTGAGAGAAAGAAGAGGCAATGGACATCTCTGTTGTGTAGCCTGTATGCTCATCTTTCCCCACCTTAAGAATAACTTTTATTCCCTTGGAAATTCCTACTTGAGAGATAGAGGCTGTAGTTATCTTTGGCACATAGCCTGGATGCTCCCCAACGTGTAACCTCTATCTCTATCCTTTATGTTGGTTGGCATTGAAAGAGGATCACGGAGGGCCCAAAAGTTCTTATTCCCTACTGGTAGGGTTCCAGCTACTGGGAATGGCCCTAACATCCCCAGGATTCTGACTGGGTGATCAGCCACATGAACTGCTCCTAACCCTGACACCTTAAAATCCTGGCTCCTCCCTGTCCACAGTCCTGCCATGGCTGGTGAAGGGCTCCAGGAAAGGCAGTTCACTTGCAGAGTATTGTGGTCTACTATGCCATCCCTTGTGAAGCCTGATCTGGAATCAGGGTTGCCTGTCTCTCCAACCTTCAGACACTGCCATCCCATCCTTGGATGTTGACCATAACAACCCACCTCTGGGTTGTTAAGCCAAAACTACTGACTGTGTCTGCTCTTGGGTTCCACTGAAACTGCTGTCTTTGTGCTGTGTCTTGCCCAGGTGTTGCCTTTACCAAATAACACTCTTGTTGGGCAGGGCCTGCTTTGACTCTTGTCAGAGAGACCCAAACCACCCAAAAGTATTCAGGTTCCAAGTTCTTCATGACCAAAGATGGCAGTGCTCTGCAGAGTGCTCGAAAAGCTGCACTGTGACCAGGGTTGGTATCTGCATGACAGCCAGTCTCCCAGAAGCAAGGGGACATCTCCTGAAGCCTGCACTGCTTGCTTGAGGAGCTGATAGATTGCCTTTTACCTAGAAGTCTATCTGCCTTCCTTCTCACAGACAGAAGGAAAGTGCCTGGCCCTGCAGCTGGAGAGACTGTCCACGAGAAAAAGTCCAGCATGTTCCCGGCATAATGAACACCTTCATTGAACTGAGTCAAAACATTCAACTAAAGAGCAACATTGCTTCGACAGGCATTCATGCCATGGGCTAATAGAGTGGTGTGCCACTGCCTGATGCAGGGGCTGCAACAGAAGAGGAGTCATAGTCACCACTGATGTGAAAGCTTTGATCTTCCCTAAGGGGCCACAACTGCTGAAGACGGGCACCCGCTGGAAATACAGCCTGGGACCTGCAACAGTCTGAAAGGCTAGAACTGATGAAGATGATCACCTTCTATACAGATCTGTTATGCTGATCTCCGACTAGCAGCACTTGTGTCCAGTGAACTTGCCTTTATGGTCCCACATCATCAACGTTGCTGCTGGAGGAGCAGGATGGCATAATGCACCCACCAATGCCACAAGAGCGACATCTTCCCCATGCTGGTAAAATAGGGTCTAGCGAGTATACCGAGAGTCTGAACACACAGAGGAAAATCTGCCATTAGGAGCCGTAGACTGCCTGTGTGAACTAGTAGTGGCACAGACTGTTGAACTGGTCTATGCATTAGCCAATCAATCAACGACTATGCCCAAACATCATTAGAGGGACTGTAAACATTATAACCCCTAGAGCTCAAAGAAGGTGCTGTAGGAGGTGTAGTGCTTTACTGAGATTTGTAGAAGAGATTAAAACTCGATTAACGGTTTTGTATTTGAAATGTGAGGTATTTCGTTTTGCCTTCAGATTAAAGTACTTTCAAGTCACTAAGATAAGCAGAGGTCTGGATAATACCTTATTGTGTCTGATGGTTGACTGTTTTGTTCTGAGCTGTTGTGTGCTGAGAGTTTTCTCTCAGAAATAGGACCAATGTATAATGATTTCGAATATAAATAAACACTTGCATTTAATTATGAATATATTTGCTTTATATTACTATAAGCTGCATAAGCCCAGTTTGTGTGTATTTGTGATTAATAATCACAATAAAGCATAAATAGTGTAAATTTGTTGGTTTCTTCTTTTGAAAATAATCTGTTCAAGAAATGGTGATGATATAGCTGGATAGATGATCGCCCCATCATCTATTTTGATACTTCTAAAGTCCTCACCCAAGAAGTAAAATTGAATATGTTGAACAAAGAGTCTAATACATGGAGAGCATTTTTATAGTTCTAAAGTCCTAACCCAAGAAGTAAAATTGAATATGTTGAACAAAGAGTCTAATACTTGGAGAGCATTTTTATAGTGTCAACCTGTTTCAGAAAATAGTTTCCATGTTTTATTACCTAATATTGACTGCCATAATAAGGGAAAAGTAATTGGGAACTGGGGAAGAAACTGTGCCAGTAACTGTGAGATATGCAAGCAATGTAATTTGTTTAGCAACAGGCTACTTTGCCACCCATTGTGTTCTTTGTATGTCTATGTTGAACCCGAGTAAAGGTGAGGATATTGTTGGTCAGATAGTACCACTTTCTGCTGTGGAAAGCTGTCTGTTTTATGACTACATTCACGGAATCTGGTCCATTGAATGGTGTAGCTCTAGCTGTTATTGGAGGGATTACCCTTGCCGTTCCCACACAGATGATCATACATAGGTCAGATTAGAGAATTGATGGTACGCATCCACAAGTTTGACTCCATTTATCTTACATTTTTCTACCATACTCCATTTGCACACTTTACTGAAAGATTGTTGTCACATGATCAAATACATGATACCTAATACTACAAACCAATGATCTACCAAAGAGGAACAACCACCAAGAAGATGGTAAGTGTCTGAAAATGCAAATCTCTCTCTTCTAGATCTCTCTGCTTTACTTCATGCTGAAGCACAATCACAAGTTTGCTATGAAATGATTGGAACATATTTCCGACAATCACACATGCCACCCAATGTTTCCCACATACGCCATATAACATCAACAATGCACAAAAAACAGGGTTGCTTTTTAGCTGATGACCCAGAAGTTCTTTGGTGCTTTATCAAGGGCAATAAGCACTATTTAAATCTTGCAATACAAAGTAGTACAGTCCTGGAGAAGTGTTTCTTTCCTTTGTTGTCTAAGTTTTCCTAGATTCTGATGCCAAGAATCACAGGTTAGAACAGTATTGACTGCCCAAAATGTTTTTCTTGATCGCAGGCCAGACAGTCCTCTCCATCAGCTCTAATTACCTCGGAAACCAATAGCAATATAGAAAGAGGGGATAGATGGTTTCAATAGAGCAGGAGGAATTCTAATATGACAAAGGGACTATGTCGGGAGTTTTCTCCTCAGTGACTAACTATAACTGGTTTCAGGGAGGTGGACTTTTTAAAGCTGTATGTACACACTATTATGTTCACAATGGACTAAGACAGCCTACAGCTGGAGGGTCATAAACTTGGACAGCTTGCACCTGGGCTCAAGTGTGCCTCATCATTCAGTCAGCATCAGTAAACCACATATACTGAGCTTCCATACATGATGAAGGCAAGAGAACACCGTTTGAGGATCTGGACAGCCAATGGCCAATCTCCCCACAGTGAAACAGGTTAAACTCTTGCGCCTGTGCAATATTAATCTGCTACTACAAGGACCTGTCACTGTACAGCCTGGGTTGATTGTCCAGTAGCCAGAATGTGTACAATTTTGAGTGCTCTCCAGTCATGAGAGCCCAGCAAAATAGAAAAACAAAAAGATGGAGCACTTGCAGAGGACACAGAAAGTTTAGTTCACCAGGGAGGGAACACAAGGATAGCCAGAATAACTAACAGGTTAGGATGCTATAGCATTTACAAGCTATGCAAAGGATCTATATCCCACTAATATAGTTAAACATTTCTCATCTACAGATTGCAATAAAATAAAATATTCACATTCTTTACTCCCTCAAACTCAACTTCTCATGGTGATTATTCTGACAACATTTCAAATGTTTCTATAAATTTCCTTAATACATTCTTGAATACCACAAGCACCACAACACCATTGTAGAGATGGAATAAAAGTTTCATTGTCAGTCTATGGGACACAGAAACTGGCCAACAGAAAAACTACAAGCATCTTATTTACATGCAGAAATATAAGAGGTAATGAACTCAACCGCCACGCACATATATCA
This sequence comes from Calotriton arnoldi, assembly GCA_963921515.1. Lineage (NCBI taxonomy): Eukaryota > Metazoa > Chordata > Amphibia > Caudata > Salamandridae > Calotriton > Calotriton arnoldi. The sequence goes on from CAWUFW010017605.1 coordinate 136,042, forward strand.
CTATATTTGTTGAATCTGTAGTCTGAATACTGGATGTATGAAATCAGTGCTACATTGTTTGTTAAAAAATGCAAAAATATTTAAAAAGAGGATAATTAATACTCACAAGTTTGGAACATCAACTGCCTCAACAGTTCTACAAAGGCAATGCATAGATTCTACCTTTTAATAATAATATATTTGGAAGTCGGATTATGCAGGATATGTCCTTGATCCAATGTTCCTGACATTTAAAAAAAAAAAAAAGGAATTAGACTTGAATGGTGATGCCATCACCAACCACATAGTCATTTAGTCATATGTAATACTTACTTGCCAAAGATAGCTGCAAAGGCATCTGACAAAAACATTGAATGACATTTGTGTAGGTACATGGATTCTATTTTCTTAAGATATATAGCTTTTCTTCTGTCATGATATTGGAATGAAGCCTCTCAATTACACTGCATTGGTGACTTGCATAAGGGGCTCTCAGCAATTTATTGTATTTTGAAAAAATCACCCCAAATATCGGAAAGAACCATTTCACTGGAATACAACGTTTCTGGCTTTTGCTTTAAAAATTATTGTTTTTCGGTGTTTTAGTCTGATTTGCTTAATTGACCTGAACAGGAATTACTAATTCCAGAATGCACTGATTTGATGCATGAAACCTCAAGACAGAAAATAGGCATTTTGATAACATGGAGCTTTTTGGTAACCTTAGGCCTGATTACGATGACAGTCCCACCGCCATCGTAATCAAGATTCCCGCCCGCCACATTATGATGGCGAGCGGATGGGTGGCGGTCGGAGAGACCGACCGCCACGGATCCGACGGGCTCAAGGAGCCAGTCGGACCATCTGAGGGAACTTCAATCCCTACAATGGTGACGGTGCCTGCTAGGCACCGCCGTAGGGATTATGATGTCCTTCCCCGCCAGCCGTTTCATGGCGGTTTACCCGCCATGAAAAGGCTGGGGGAAAGGGACATTGTGTGCCCATAGCGGGCCCCCCCCTCCTCCCTGGCCCTCAGCTTTGGGTTTTGGGGGGCACCTATGGTGCCCGCTACATATCCCTACATATCCCTGCACCATGTGGCAGGCACTGCATGGTGCCTGCCACGTAGTGCAGGGATATGTGTAATTTCTATTTTTTGTACTGCGGCTTGTACTGCAGCCCACAGCAACCTGCCACAATACAAACTATAGACATTGTGACCGCCGTGGTGGCAGTCGCATCCTAATGCCTATGGCGAGACCGCTGACAGCCAGTCGGGCGGTCCCATGTACGAAAAGATGGCGGCCGGACGAAAGTCAGACCGCCATCATAATGAGGCCCCTTGTATCCAGCCCTGGTACATTGCCATGACTTTATGAGTAAGAGGAGTACATAGCTGTTCAAGGGTGTACAGCTTTACTTTGTCTTGCAACAGATCTAATCAGCTTTATCATTAGCCACGTCCTCGGGTAAACTTAAAAGAGCAGGAGCATTTGTTGAGGACTTGTTAGCTCCATAATGGGCATCCCAGGTTGCTAAATCTTGACCCTTGGTATAATGGAGTGGCATGAAAATTCTCTTTGATGGTAATTGGGACCTTTAGACCTAAAAAATAGTGTTATTTGGGTGAAAATGACATCTAAGACAGGTTTAGCACTATCTTGCATAAGGAGATGGGTGTCAATTGTGTTCTACCTGGTCTGTTGAAATCTGTGCTTGGTATAATAATACATACATTCCACTGTTTAGACAGAAGGTGGGTAAATAGTGAATCGTCTCTGCGATTTGCATGGCTACTGATCAAATTGTGTATACCGTCTATTACTTAGCCAGCCGGCTGACGAATAATGAATATTCTGTGCATATTTGAACAGCTGCTGGATAAACAGAATAGGCTGCCTGGTGAATAATGAAAACTCTTTGCTATTTGCAAAGCTGCCATTCAAATAATACAAACTGTCTGCTATTTAGCAGACAGCCAATTAAATGGTGACATTTCTTTGCTATATGCAAGGCCACCGGCTAAATAGTAATACATTTCTGCCATTTTGTCAATGGTCAGGTAAATACTGAAGTTGTTTGGCTATTTGTATGGTTGATGGCCAATTGTACAAAACCCTCCAGACCATCTAGAAGCTCCAGTACACTACTGCTTAAACTACAGAGAATCTCCAAAAGAAAACCTACAGCAGAGCCTTCTCTGGCATTGCCCCGAGAATTTGGAACTCCCTCCCCCGAACTAATACTGAACCCCTCTCTGACAACTTTCAAGAAAGAATTTAAATTGCTATTCATAAACACATTTTTGTCCTAGACCCTAAGAACTCTTCTTGTCTAGCATTTTTTGACAAGTCATCTACACTCGGGATTACTGTTATCTGGGCTATGCTACCTTTCTCTACACTGTGGTGTGGTTGCCCTTACATGGGGTGTGGCCTGATCCTGATCCGGTTCGGTTCTAAATTATGACATCAGGATTACTGCTTGATGGTTATGGTGTCTCTTTTTTTTTTCTCTATCGATTTTGACATTTTGGTGTCTCCACCCTCATCTGGGGTGTTGCCTTAACCTGTATTGAGCTTGTTTTTGTAATCATTATTATTACTCGCTTGTCATGTTATTGTCTGTTGACCTAACTGCCTTAAGATTGAATGGATCAATTCCCTCTTCTGGGGTGTCACCTTATCTTGATCTTGTTTAGGATGCTATGGGTTCTATACGCCTCTGCTACCTATCTTTTGTAAAGCACTCTGAGACCCGCGAGGGTCATGTTCGTGCAACATAAAACTTTTCAAATAAATAAATAAAATAAATTGCCTGGTGAAGAGTAAAGTTTCTTGGCCATCTGCACAGCCGCTGTACAAATAGTGCCTAATGTTTGCTATTTAGCTGTCGGTTGGGTGAATAGTGAAGTTTATTTGCTATTTGCTTGACCAATGGCCAAACAGTGCATAATGTCTGCTATTTAGCCACGGGCCACATCATTATGAGAATTTCTTTGCTATTTGCATGGCTGCTGGCTGAACATTACAATATCTCTGCCATGTAGACAGTGGGCAGATAAACAGTGAAGATTCTTTGCTATTCATATGGCCGCTGGTCACACAGTACAGAATTGCTACTATTTGGCTAGCAGCCATGTAAATAGTGAGATTTTCCTGCTATTTGCATGGCTGCCGGACATACAGTGCAGGATCTCTAGTACTTAGCCAGTAGCTGTGAAAATACTAAAGTTTCTTTGCCATTTACAAAGCCACCGGCCAAATAGTAAATAATTTCAACTATTTAGTCAGTGGCTAAGTACATTTTGTAATTTGTAATTGAATTTATTTGGCGCTTACTACCCCTGATGAGGCGTTGAAGCACTAGTAAGCGAGTAGCATGCGACTCCGGAACCCAAAATAGATTAGTGGTGGATTAGTATAGGGAAATAATAGTTGTTATTCAAGTGGTGGACCATAATCAAAAAGAATTCCACAACATTAGTCTGTTAATTGGATTGAATAGGATAAAGGAGGGATAGAGGAGGGAAGAGTCTAGAAAGTGTTATTTGGGAGATTGTAGTAGTAAAATGAGGTTTGGATGAGTCAAAGAAGGAATAGAGGTGGGAAGAGTCTAGAAATGGTTATTAGGGAGGTCATAGTAGTACAATGAAATTTGAGATGAGTCAGAGAGTGGAGGTAGAGGATATATTGAGAGAAAGAGGTATAGGATGAGACAGAGTAGTGAATTGGAGGAGTTGAAGTATTTTTTGACAATAGGAGTAAAGTAATAAACATATTTGATACATAGCCACATAGAAAGGTATACATATGTATGGAATTTAATAAAGATATATAAAGTTGTATTATATTAAGTCCCATATGTACATGTATGGATACATAGTTAGAAACTCAGACTTTCAAGTGTTGCTGTACATAAAGCTGATTTATTTATGTATTGTTATTAATTTGTTTCCTATTTTTTTTTATTACTTATGTTTGATTATTTTCATTTGAAATGTTCTCCCACATTTTGATAGTGATCAGTTACTTTTAGATAAAGTAGATAAAGTAGAAAAGAAGTGCTACAAGAAACACTCCCGCACTACATCATCTCAGGTCACAACAACAATAACAAGTAAAAAACAGTTAAACACAAATGACGTCATATTACCTAGAAATGTACGCTTCATCAAAACATTAAATGAAGCACTATGTATATAATTGTTTTTTAGGGACTACTATTTTATAAAATATTAGCAGTGTTACAAACTGTGAGGTAGTAAGTTATCAACGGAAATAACTGTAGTATATGTTGTTAATGTCTCGCACAGATAGATCTCCAACCCCTTTGAAGTACTATAAACTCACAGTATTAAAATGTACAGGGTGCGTCTATAGTATTCCACAGGAGAAGAAGAATAAGGAGCACAACAAAAAAATTAAAAAAATTACAATTTCTATTCTGTAGAAGTCGGGAAAGTTTTGTCGTAGTGCTTAGAGGTCGCTCACTGCTCCGCTAACAGATCACGTACTCCTTTAAGAACATATAGGATAATAGTAATATATACACTACTAATCATATAAATTCTATAGGGAGAACGAGAATAGGAACCACAACAGAGAAAAAGAGAAATACCAAAATATCATTAAAAAATGTAGGGTTTATCAAAGGCATTCAGTAAGAAAGTGTCTATGCAAACAATCTTTTTTTAAACTGCAATTTCGAAAAATATTGCCACTGTAAAAATATCTGATCAAGTAAGTTATAAAGGTCAGTAAGCTGTATTTGAGATGGTTTACTCCTGGTGGTGACAAATCTCCAATTCCTGTTGTGTGAAAATATGACACTCTACTACAATATAGAGAGTGACACTAATGCCACACAAAAAAGAAAAGGAAAATAAAGTCATGAACACAAAACAAGATCAATAACGAAATACTTTCCAGCGGTGAATATGTTCAGAGCTGTTTTTCTCCGGGACTTCGAAATCTTTCATCTTCGCGCCCACGGGTCATAAACTCCTCTGAGATCATAATGATTGTGAATATTACAATATACATATTCACACTATATGATCCCAAGGGGAAAACAGAGTAAGAACCAGAAGCTGCTGACGTTACTTATAAATCTTTAGTCTTCGCGCCTACAGGTCACCAACACCTCTCAGGTCAAGTATAGTGTCAATATTATAATATACAAAGTGACACTATATGAGCTCAAATGAGCCAGAAAAGGAATAGTGTTTCCTCTATTTTGTCTGTTTCTGAATACTTCGCGCCGACGGGTAATAAACTCCTCTGAGATCATAATGACTCTGAATATTACAATATACATATTCACACTATATGATCCCAAGGGGGAAACAGAGTAAGAACCAGAAGCTGCTGACGTTACTTATAAATCTTTAGTCTTCGCGCCCACGGGTCACCAACACCTCTGAGGTCAAGTATAGTGTCAATATTATAATATACAAAGTGACACTATGTGAGCTCAAATGAGCCAGAAAAGGAATAGTGTTTCCTCTATTTTGTCTGTTTCTGAATACAAGCTGCTGACGTTACATATAAATGGCAAAAACAACCAATACATTTTTTTTCTAAATACAAATCTTTAAATATTCACAAATACCTACGTATTATAAATATCTACTATCCCATAATCAAACAACTTACAACTCCGTAATATGTTTTGTTGTCGCAAAAGAAGAATCCGACGCTAGAAAACAGAATCTGCATCACAGAATGGACACGCGTAAATAACTCGCAAAAACGAAACTAATGGAACAACGGGTGTGGTTTATATACTTTTTGGTTATTGAGTAGTCTACAGAAGGAACATGCGGCTCCGCCCATTTAGATGTCACGTTTTACAGTTGACACGTGCTCACGTTTTCACTGTTTAACTTGTGCAGGTGTTGGGAAAAGATACAAAATGTGAAGCGGTAAAGGTTTCGATTTCGATCCCCACACGTATAAGCTCCTTAATATGTACATACGTTGGAGACCTTAAAAACTGTTACCCGGTAAACCGTGTCATTTCCTTTCTCGTGACTAAAAACATCTATTAATTGCTGTAATTCTAAATAGAAGACATAAAAAAATATCGTTCAGAATAGAAAAAAATACATGCTAATATTTCTCATCACTATAGTTTTAAATTAAAAAAATGCCAGCATTTGTAAAGCGTACAGCTACCTCCAGAGAGATGTCCCGGCGCTCGGGACGTTGGGAAGATTAAGCAAGGTATTGCCTACAGTGACATAGTCGTGGGCTAACGTGCCGCCGGAGCCGGGAATCGAACTGTGAACGCTGTTGTTCGAAGTCAGGTATCATAGCTGCTGCGTCACACTTTTTCCACACTTATATGTTAATTAGTGCTAATTAAGTTTTAAACATTGTTAAATTATAACTTATAACAGACTACTGTTACAGTTAGTTTTTCACTACAAAAAGTATGCACGTCTTTTTAAAATTTACTTAAAAACAATATAGGTTTCAGGGACATTGTAGTTACAAATTAGCATTTAAAAAACCATTGAAATTCACTGAAAAAACCATAGGTTTCAGGCACGTTATAGTTACAAATTAGCATTTAAAAAACCTTAGAAATTCACTGAAAAAACCATAGGTTTCAGGCACGTTATAGTTACAAATTAGCATTTAAAAAACCTTAGAAATTCACTGAAAAACCATAGGTTTCAGGCACGTTATAGTTAGTTGGACATTTCACTCGTACAAAACCATAGAAATTCCACCGTTATAGTTAGTTCAGCTAACTATTACTCGCGCCCCCGCAATGCACTGCTGATGATGTCACATATTACATCATTCGTGACATGGTCAGTGACATCACTGATGACATCACTGATGACATCTCAAATGACATCACTGATGACATCATTGACGACATCATCCACGTGAAAATCTGATGCACCTCCTCACACGCTAATATAACCTTTGATACACCCACTGTAAAATACAGACTACCATTTTCTAGATCATTGACACACCAATACCAGTTACTACATACGCACTCACTGATTGCTAGGTCTACACACACATCCACTCATTCATCCATACAATAGCTCATACATGCAGTCACACATCAATACAACACTATCATATGCACTCATACACCTATACAGACAATCACACACCTCCACTCATCCATGCAGTTACTCACACACCTGCTCAGTCATGCTAAGAATCTATCACACTCCCATTTACTCACTTATACAATTATACACACACGACCTCACTTATTCATACAGATACTAATGCATACTTACTGTGTTATATAATCAGTGATACAAGTACACACTGATGTATACAGCCAGTCTCACAATCACTGACTATGATGTAGAGTCCTTTATATACTTCAACTCTCACATACACTGCCTTTTGCATATGTAGTTACTTGGACATGTACCACTGAGACATTCATTCACTCACCAAGACACTGATACACACGAGCACGCACCCATACAGCTGTTTCCACATGCACTTTTGAACCCATACACCCAGTGAATCAACCACTCACAAATTTATGCACAGAGTCACACACCTCCCACCCACCCACACACACACTCAATCTCCCCCAAAAAATACTCAGACAACCAATCAATAACCTATATAGACACTCATGTAGCTACTGACCAACCCATGCAGCAGCTTGCACAACAACAGACAGACTGATTCAGACTCACTTATACAGTCAGTCACTCACCTACTAAATCCTCCATCCAGACACTTATACACCCACTCATTCTTCCATACACCTTGGAATATATATAAAACATATTAAAAAAATTACAGAAACACACAGTCACTGGATGATGTCGTCAGTGATGTCATCAGTGATGTCATTTGAGATGTCATCAGTGATGTCACTGACCATGTCATGAATCATGTAATATGTGACGTCATCAGCAGTGCATTGCGGGGGCGCAAGTTATAGTTAGCTGAACTAACTATAACGGTGGAATTTCTATGGTTTTGTACGAGTGAAATGTCCAACTAACTATAACGTGCCTGAAACCTATGGTTTTTTCAGTGAATAAATATATATATATATATATATATATATATCCACAGTAAGCTCCTGCCGATTGCTGGGGACCCATGGGAGGTGGCAAATACACCGGCGGAGCGTGCCGAGTAAATTAAATTCCAAAGAAGTCGAATCACAAATGCTCTCAGGAACCACAGACTCACGGAAAATCCAAGGGTGTTTAATCAAACAACGCGCTTTCAGCCTCACAGGAAGCCTTGTTCACGTATGATTAAACACCCTTGGATTTTCCGTGAGTCTGTGGTTCCTGAGAGCATTTGTGATTCGACTTCTGAATATATATATATATATATATATATATATATATATATATATATATATATATATATATATATATATATATATATATATATTAACCAAAAGTATTATATATATTTGTCAAGCAGACCTATAAGAATATCTATACATTTTTAAACCATAACTAGTATTTATATTTCTACAAAGAACTGCACATATCTAAATACATGAATATAATCAAATTATACATGTTTACATGCATAGGCATATGCTGTACATGTGTGTTTTGAGCATGGTGGTCATATAGGAAAGAGCCAACTCTTGAGTCGTTTTCTGAAGATAAGGTAGTTATCCGTGGATCTTATCTTTGAGGGTAATGAATGCCAGTTTCGTTGCTTGAACAGAGACAGATGTACCACCCATATATAAATAGCAGAGAAAAGTCACTGTTTCCAGTCTAGCCACAGTTCCAACTAGTACATAAACTAGCCACAGTAGATTGCAGATAACCATGTCATGGAAACACGTGGCAGTTTGCAGATCGTTTCAGTCGCTGGTTTTAAAGGCTGTTGTGATGAAATCCCAGTGTACCTATTCATGGCTCCTTTTATTTTCCGTTTCGTCCTTCAGATGCCCGCCAACCTGTCAACCGAACGTGCAAATGGCTGGGGTTATTTATAGCACGCCCTTCGATAACATGTAGTGTTTATAAAAAAAAAACCTCTTATCTCTGGTGAAGGTTTCCATGTTGAGTGAACACCCTTTCATGTCATCAGCCAGAGCCCAGAAAAAAAAGTTTCAAATATCCATACGACCTATGGGCAGCTAAGCTGTGGGTACCAAAAAGACCATTTTGCTTTAAAATATCAGGGCCAGCAGAGTTTTAAAATTGCACATTATCAGAGAAACACATTTCCGCCTGAATGCAAACATTTTGCACATATGGCAAGCAGACTTTTCGTCCCAGATTCTGGTTTAACTTGATCAGGCAGAAAGAAGACAGGTAAAGCCTTCTCATTGTGTATGAGGCCACATGTATCCCTGAATGTAATTCATTCTTTTACGGCTTTTAACTCTATAAGGTGCCTCAGAGTTCACAATATCATCATAAACTGTAAGCCCATGTTAGAATATTTGAAAATCATTTTGCTGCATTAAAAAGAACATAACATTCATGGTCAAGCGTTGGCAATAAAAATCATTATTATGACGTTCACTGAATGTAGATTCCTGCCAAGATTGTTACCCCCAAATGTTCTTGAATATAATGATCGCCTGCAGCGCCTCGAGGCCGGCTTTTAAACTCACAGGCATAAAGTTTCGGTATTGCTTGAAATCTAGCAAAAATAAGTTATATGTTTGTTACTTAATTTTCCATAACACAATTTTGTCATGTTTATGAGCTATAAATAACATCTATACACAAGTTGGCCACTTAAAAAATGGAAAGCCGAGTCAGCTTTACCAGGACTTGATCTTGTGACCTGGTCACATTGTGTGTTGTAGTGGTGATCAATTAACTCAGTGAGCCATTCTGCTAGGTGATCTGTAACTATTAATGCATAGTGGCAATGTGTGTGCCTTAATGTTGCTTGTTTTGTGTTCCAGCATTCTGAAAGAAATTTTTTAAAACACGCTTTTGCAGTCTGAGGGCTGGATTCACAAAGTTAAAGTTAGAGGAAAGTCGAACTTTACGACTTTCGGTATTCACAAAGAGCATTTACTACTCGTAAATGCCCATTGTGACTACCAAAAGTCGAACTTTACGACTTTCAGTATTCACAAAAGGCATTTACGAGTAGTAAATGCCCTTTGCGAATACCGAAAGTCGTAAAGTTAGACTTTAGTCTAACATTGCCTTTGTGAATCGGGCCCTGAGTTTATTACCATCTGTTCTGCTCAAGTAACAACAGAGAGCAATCCAAGAGTGTTTGTACAGATACACAATTAATATTACATCATACCTGGCACAGTTTTGCAGACAGACAAATAGAGAATTTCCTTTACAGAAATGTATCAGAAGGTGGTAACGCAATCACAGCACTAATATCATGTGTGGTTGTCATTCCATTCACCCTACAGACACGACTGCAGTAATCCACCACTATCTCTATGCAATTCATTAACTTTACTGCCTTGAATGGGCTATGATAGATTTAAATTATTCTGAGGTTGAGCTGCTTTGGTGCGATGGATTGTCATACTGTAATTCATATTGATAGCGAGGTACACCTTAGCAGATCTCCTGACTGCCTCTCCATCCAGCCTATACCTCCTGCAGACTATAAACATATACAAAAATATCAGAATGGACAACCCTGTGAGTTACCAGCTTAGCAGACTGCAATAATAAGAAATACTATAAAGTGGCCTGAAGAGCTGGTCAAAGCTGCCAGCTTAAAGAAAATCATAAACTGCATGCCTGTCTCTCACATTTTTTCATCCATCACACTGCTAAGCGCTGTGTCCTATAACATGATAACTGCAACTCTTTGCATGCACTACATGGAAACATTCACCACATAGGATCAAATCAAAGACAACATCCTTCCAACTAAACACCCTAAATGATGTAGCATGCTACTCATGTACGCTAGTGCTCCAATGTCCCACATAGGGGTAGTAAGCGCTATGTACATTTTCAAAATATGCAAGAAAGGCTAGCGAAAGAATTTTTGAGGCTATAAGTAAAATAACATTTTACTGCCTATGTTCATAACAAGTAAATCGTAAAGCACACTTTCAAACCTTGGGGCCTCTTGACACTGAAACACAGATGTTTATTGTAATGCAACAAAGTTAGTGGTTAAGGTAAAAGGGCATTGTACAGGCTTCTGTCTCCCAAATTGTGATATTGGGTGCTTAACCTCTGGAGGACTAACCACCAATTGTCACTCCTACAACCAAACTTTAAACTAATCTGAAAGGAGAAGCATTCTCTTAGTATCAAAATCAGTTATATTACAACACAGTTCCTTTGTTTGGTCTAATACTCCCAATTATTGATAGTCATTCATTACACTCACATAGAATTCTCGTAGTTTAATCCAAAGAAGAACAGCTATAATCTTCATATATGAGAACCCAAGGGGCATATCTACAAGGGCTTTATCTCCGTTTTTCTGGCTTTAAAAGCCAGAAAAACGGAGATAAAACTATCGCCCTATCAACAAGAGGGTGCTAACATGCATAATCGCATGTTAGCACCCTTTTTCCCGACGCCCCCCTTTGCATCTCTAATGAGATGCAAAGTGGGCGTCACTGGGCGTACCCCTGATGACTGCCTTGCAAATATCGCTGATGTTCACATCGCGATATTTACAAGGCAGCCCATAGGATTTTAGCAGACGTTAGATTTTGGCGAAAACGGCCGTTTTCGCCAAAATCTAACGTCTGCTAAAATCCTGACTTGCCTATGTTAGACATAGGGGGTGGATTATGCTGATACGACCACAGGGTCGTATCAGCAAGGTTATCGCCGTTTTGCAGGGAACATCGCTGGGAAACCAGCGATGTTCCCTGCAAAACGGCGATAACCTCGCTATCTCTGAAATTTTTATCGCCCTGGGGAAACGCGTTGTTAATAACGCGCTACCAGGGCGATAAATGCCAGAGATAGCCTGCGTTAGGGAATTCGTCGCTCAGCACGGCCAGCGCTAATTATCGCTGGCCGTTGATAATATGCCCCCAAATTCTTTATTGTCTACTATATTATAGGCCTTATATAGTCAAGTGTAGTACACACAGCCCAGCCAATGCATTTCGTCCCCTTATGGGACATCATCAGGGCTGAAAAAAGAATAAGTAAAAGGTTTTACACAACAAATATGATATAGAATATATATAACCACTCCTTGATTACAATAGAAAACAATTTAAATAGAGGCACCAACCATTTACGGTGAGGATTTTGACTTTTTGTGAAAAATAGTAAAAGGTGTAATAAGAAGTGGCGCCTCCCCCAATCTCGCAATTGTAGAACTCACAAATAGTTTAGTTGGCTGAAAAGCTAGACATATACACTCTAGAAGGGAAAACACTCAGTCAAACTTTAAAGTCTAAAGTGCAACATGCCTCTGCTAAAATTGCATTAAGATATGTCTCTATCCCCCACATATGCTTGGTAGAAAGGTATCGTGCAGTCCATTGTGAAGGTTTTGCAAGTGCAAAACGAGATTTCAATTTGTAAGAAACAAATGAGTCCTTGACTTTAAAGCTGGTGTCAAAACATTATTGTAGCTGGATTGTTCCTTATATTACTGTACCCCAGTGCAGTCAAAAGTCTTTTGTCATAAAGTGCCCATGCAGTGTTGGTGAGCTTGGTAGATTCAGATGTTTCCACTAAGGCTCTTAGATACATTTCTCCATATTTGTTTCTATTTAGTAAGAGCCAATACAATACAAATACCAAGCTCCTAGAACAGGCGGATAAGGGACGTCCAAGTCCCAGGTTTTAAGAGAGCTCTTAGGAAATTGTTCTTCATTTTATTCAGTTGTTTGGAATTGCTATATCCCCTTAATTCAGTGCCCTTGGATCGCTGATGCTACTGCTTCCTGCCTGTATATTTGAAGGGTAACACTCAATGAATGAGTTCCAATTTTATTTTTGAGCCACAGGATGGAGTTTGATGTATGTTTGAAGATAGTTCCTGCCTTGTGGATTTGGTCACACCAGTTCAATTTATAGATGACACGAATGTGCAATTAGTCCTAAGACACTATCAGGGAATGGTCGCCAACTCTTGGAGACCTCTTAAGATCAAGACAGTTGTCAAGAAGACACTAAGGGGTCGATTACGATGCCGTCCAGAAAGGCTCCGAACGGCATTCGATTTGTCCGAATCCGATTCGTACCTTCCTGCCTTTTGGACCGACTTGGACACATTTCCCAATGAGCGATTACGATGGCTGGGCAGCGTTCAAACTGTCCGACTCAGTTCCAAAAGGCATTGGGAGTAACCGAGTCGGTCGGAGTCGAATCGCAGCAGTCTACGGACCGCGTTTCCAGCCAAGTGATTAGGATGTCAGATTCGGACAATCTTTCCAGATCAGTTGTTCCGAAATGAATCGCCTGTTGGAATCTGACTTTGGGGGCCCATAGAAGGCCCCCTTCACCCGGGGCCCTCTGAATCGGGCCCATAGGTGTACCCCTGGGTCCCCCCTTCCCATGCATGCACAGTGTGGCAGGCATCATGGGGTGCCTGCCACAGGGTGTAAGGTTTTCCCCAACCACCCCTTTTGCCAATGGGAGCCTGTGTTCTAGTTCGGAACACAGGCTCCCATCGAAGTCAATGGGAGTGCAACCAAATGGTATCTCGAAGCATCCGGATGCATCATAATCGCTCAGTCGGACTCCCCGGGTCCAAGTCATTCGAAAAGCATTCCGGAACCGAATCGGTCGGAATGCTTTCCGGACGAGATTATAATCGCCCCCTTAGATGAAAGCAATCTGCAGGATTCTGGTAACAGAAACAATTAGTTAGACAGAACTATAAATCACAGTCCAAGGCACCGACAAAACCTGGATGATGAGGGAGCAGTAGCTGTCAATTAGCAACAGCTACTTGTGGGATGTATCTCAGTCATCTAAGTGTATTCTTGACAACTATCCTGATGATGGCCCAGATCAATTAAACCATTGGGATCGAAACACCAACTTCTTCTTTTATCTAATAAGGACTGTATTAAGCTTTCAAATTAAAATTACATTTTCTAGGACGTCTCTTTTTAGACCTATGTTAAATCACCTTGTGATGCAGAATGTTATGCAGCATGTTATTGTTACTTGTTTTATGTCTTGTTTTATTACAATTGTACGGCTCCTTATCCTCACTATTTTTGCACTGCGTCGTCACACCATATGCACTGCGTTGACAGACTAGCCTGTGTTTGTAATTGATACATTTTCTTTTAATTGATTTGTGCAGCTCTTCCTTTTGTTCTTTTTTCTGTATAGTTGGGCTTGCTGTTTACCTTATTATATTTTGTTTATTGTTTTCCCTGTCCCAGAGTGAACCATTGTTATTGATATACTTTTAGAAAGTTGACATTTTTCTGCCTAAACCAAATACACCTTTCTGTCAGTGTGCAGGTTCATATGACTGTTAATGGTATCCTGTGGTGTGATGTGTATTCTTTCCTGACAAGGGACAAAAGGGGCCTGGGTGTGGAGGGAGTGGGTCTTCCTGGTAGGTTGGCTGGGGAGGAGTTTTGCCCAACTGTGATTACACTGCAAAGGAACCTGGCTACAGTACACACAAAGGAATCTGACACTAGGCCTGCCCTTGCCTTTGTCCCACTAGTAATGTTGGAGACAAACCCAGGGAAGAGGAAGAACTGAGCAGAATCTGTTTGGTAGTAGGCCAGTGATTGCCCCGCACACACAGGCTGGCACTGGGTAAAAAATTGGCACCCTCAGAGCCTCTTATCAGAACACTCCTGGTTTTGTGGAAATTCAGAAGAAGGACTGCCTTGCTGTCTGAAGCCTGAAGGAACACTGGGCCTGCTTGCCTTGAACCCAGGACCCCAGAAGTGACTCCAAGTGTCAGATGAATGCCCTCCTGCTTGAGCTACAGGGACACAATAGGCTTTAATAGGCCTTTCACTGCAACTGTCCAGCTGAAGAATGCCAACTGGACCTGCCTTAACCCTGCTGCTGGATTCTGCTGGGGAGAGTCCTAGCCCCTCAAGAGCTGCCCCCCAGGTCAAGGACCCTTGGCTGGTGTTAGAGCATACTCATCCAACCCTAGCACTGAAAGAACTGAACTGGAGGTGAAAAAACAGAAGTTCTGGGCTCTTTGCTTTGAAAAGAACCATCCCTGGTCTCCTCGTGAATGCGAGAAGACTTCACCAAGGCCAATGAGTTTCCTGCCAACATGAAGCATCGATTGTCAACCAGCTCTCGGTACCAACAATGACCGCACCATCAATACGAAGTTCCGACTGAGGCCAGAGACTTGAGCAACCTGCAATTGACGAGCCCCTCTCCGGATCTAGCTTGCAGCTCGGCGGCCGATGACCTCATGGATGAGTGTTTCTTGCGTGTAAAGTGGGCTAAGTTAGAAGGTTAACTTTCCATCGGGATTAACTTGGTTCCTGTATTCGACCCGCGCTCCCTCGCGGTCAGCCTGAACTTTGACCTAGTCCAGCGTGACCAGATAACTCCTGTTTGTGGTTTATGCTTCTTGGTGCTATGTTTACCTGAAACTTTGAAAAAATCCATACCTCATGTTCTACTTATTAGATTTTTGTTGTTTTTGTGTCATTTTAATCATTAAAATGTACTGTTTTTCCAAATTAGCTTGAGATTTTTCTAGTGTTGGGTTTTCACTTTATTACTGTATGAGTGCTACATAAATACTTTAAACATTGCCTCTAAGTTAAATCTGTCTGCCTTTGTGCCAAGCAACCACATGGTTAAGCACAGGTTTATTTAGTGACTTTTGTGGTTCTCCCTGACAAAGATTGTGTTTGTTACTTGACTGGGGCACTCACCCCTCTCAACTATTAACCCAATTTCATACACTTCCTTACCTAAACAGGAATAGTACACTGCATAAAATGTTAACTTCCATCAGAACCTAAATAAAGATATGTTTTTGAAAATAACAAAAAACTGCAACTCTTGTATATGAGGTATTAAAAATATATTTCAAATAAATTAATATTAACAACATGAGAGTACATCAATGAAAAATTCAAAAAGCAGAAACTACTAACATAATATCTCCTTCAATAAAAATATATAATTAACAACAAATCAATCATGTATTTTTCACAATTAATAAAGTAACAATTTTAAATCTAATCATTTTCCACACAATAGCCCAAAAAACAAGCAAGCCACTACTGAAATGTCAACTACTTAAAAAAATCTAAAAATAGAGATAAACTGTAAATCATTAAATAATTAAGAACAATCATTAAAAAATGTATTTACCAGACAAATAAATAAACAACAAAAAACAATTAACATTAATATAAAAGTATTTAATGGAAATAAACATCACAACCTATATTTTCCTACAAACCCAACAATTGACTACTAAAAATAATCAACAATATTTTAAACATTTAAAGAAAATATTCAAAATAAAAAAACTTACACACTTATATAACTATTAAACAATAAAACAATTTTTACAAAATAAAAAAATAATAAGAATAAAAAGAAAAATATATTTTACATTTCAAAATTAACCATGAAATGAAATTAATTATAATTGATTTACTTCTCTCCCTATTCCTCTACAAATCCAACAAGCCACTATAACTTTACAAATTATTAATTTAACTTGAAAAAATTAATAAACATTTTTACATTTCAAACAATAATTGTAAAAACATAAAAAATGTTAACAACTTAAATTAATATTCAACCTAACACATTATAATAATGTAAATACAATGTTATCAGCAACTATATTCAAGCAAACAGTAATAAAGAAAATGATATTATTGAAAATTATATTAAATACCTAAAAACAATATTATTGATGATGATATTCTGTTACATGCTATTTTTGTTTTAACAATATTCTTGGCATGATATTAAGGTATTATGATATTTGTAATTCGATATTTTGTCCAATCACCACCGCCTTTCTACTGCCTCAAAAATAATTATTCTTCTGTCCTATTGACTTGCATTACCTGTGGGCTCAACTTCAATAAAACTCTGATATTCCATTGATATTGACATTCAGTAATGAAATGCCAGTTTAGCTCTTCAGAAGAGACATTTCAACAATGGACTTTTTGCTGATTTCTGCTTTAAATACCAAGAATAAGATATTTTCTACTTTTCTGAGAGAAAAAAATAGAATGACATTCCTCTTTTCCAAATTGTGAGTGTCATGTCATTATTTATAAGCAAAAAATAGAGAGGTTCTTTGGGCTCATTTTCTGGTCACCATAGTTGACATTTTAAAATGCAGGGCACTGCAAAGATTGACTAGGGCAAGCTAGCGATGCTTAATATAAAGCTCAGTGCCTACCATTCCAACCTCGATATCATGATGTGAGAGGCAGGTTTGCCCTCAACCAGGAACACCCAGAAACTATGAGACTAACATGAACAGGGAAGAGAGTTACCCGGGGGCGTTTGTAGCTAATGATCAACAAGATTTGGAACTTCTAGTTGTACCTTCTCAGGGGTCCAGGAGAATTATTCCCACACTTGAAAGTGCCACATTAAGGAGGTCATTTGTAGTGGTACAGACATGAGAAAGGTGCCAAAAATCTGTGTGTTTCCTCTACGTCCCCATCGTAGGTCCCCAGCATGATTTAGAGGTGGGGCAACCATTTATTTTCCAATTGCGTAGCCTCAGTTGGCTCTGTCATCACTAATTCTTTGCCAGTAGTCCATCTGCTCAGGGCGGTAGACTTAATAGTGGCAGAAAGTGGGCCCGCCTCCACTAAACCAGCGATGACTACACCTACAATGCTCCAGAGGCCTGGAAAGTTCAAGGTAGCAAGCTCACTCTCCCCATGTTATAAATTACACCCTACATTGCAAAATAACAGCATACCTATTAGGAAATTTAACAATTTGGATAAACTGATGTAATATTCTCAAATGTACATTGTCATCTACTAATATATGAGTACGTCTGTGCCCTGCCACATTTTAATGCTCATTCAGAAGACTCCCTACATATGTACACCCATGGATGAACTAACAGGACAGCCTCCTACTACATAGGAAAATGAGAGGTAAGCACAGATTTTTTCAAAGATCACAGCCTGAGTTGCTATAACTGGCAGGGTGTGGTAATTTTTGTCTGTGCTAATTTTCTCTCGGTTGCCATGCAGCAACACATGGCATAATTATACGGGTGTTGTATGTTGTTCCATTTTTTGTATTTTGTCTTCTGTAGACAGTTTTTTTAAATGTACAAATCAAATGATTCAGTAAACTTTTACTCACTTCTAAAATGGAATTTCTCTATTTAGAAGGGGAATGCTATAGGCATCCCTGCCAAATACAGACAGATTCGATAAACAAAGCATAAATGTTTTGGTACCAAAATCCATTTGCAAAACATTTAAAAGTTACTGATTCCCAAGTCGGAGTGGTAACACATTCACAAAATGAAATGGTTCCCCTTGGATTCTCTTCCTCTTTGTGAATTTTTTTTTAAAAAGTTTGTTGTTAGTACGCGGTATGTCAGTTCATAAAATTCTTTACTGTTGCAAAAATACAGGATGCTAATTTTTGCAACCAGACCACCGTACACCTGGCCCAAAGTTAGTTACGAGCTATGGTTATTTTTGTGGCAAGCTACAATAAATATCTCTTCTCATGACTTATCACCTATTTAACACCCTTGTATCAACATTTCAGGATATTTAGAGTACATATATGATTTTTTTAAAGTAACTTAATACATTAATTTCCCTTTTTAAACTTACTTTCTTGTTGTGTGGTAATTCCACATCCTTCATAACCATAACTGCAATTGAAAACTGTGTTATTTTCATGCAGCATTGATGCGATAACATCTGTCATTCAGTGTTTGGCCAGTGTCTTATCCCAGCCAAATCAGAGCATAACCTAGGCATTTATACTGAGCTAAACCTTTCTCTAGAAACCCGAATGGATAGAATAGCTGCAGATTTTTCTATCAGTTGAAGGTATTTGAAATAATGTTTCCTTTTGTAGATCCTCGCTTCCACATATCTGTGATAAATGCTGTCATTTTATCATACCATGACTACTGGAATTCTGTGTACCTGGTTGATTCAGAAAATGTACCAACCCATTACCAACAAGTATGGAATAGTGCTGCAGGTGATGTTGCCGGCATCTGCAGAAAAGATCATCTTTCCACCACTTTCCAACTTTTCATTGGCTGCATGTTGCCCGAGTTATTCCTTTTTTTTTTTTCTTTTTTTTTTTATTAAATCATCACCAATACTTAGAATACAAGAGGATTTCATGAAAATAAATATTGACCCGCCATAAAACAAGTTGCCAAAATACATAATAATAACAGCTTCATCGTTATCATTATTGTTGTAGGGGAAATACATTAAAAAAAAAAAAAATTATGATCACAACAATAAAAAAAACAAAGGAGAAAAAAGAGAAAGAAAACTAAAAAGAAGCAGATTAGTTTCAAATAATCACATAACAGACCAATGTCCTATTTTATACCTCCTTGTTACCCTCCTTCCATCTTTTAAGAGGGACCCATATGTTTTCACCTCTTCTTCTTACTTTTTGACCCTTTTTTTCATATATCCCTTTTTCTAAATTATATGTGGCTAATAATCTACCCAGCCATTGTTGAAATCCAGGAGCCAGAGAGTCTAGCCAGGCTGATGCAATACAAATTCTTACCACTGCCATTGCTATAAAGAGAAAGGGACGATGATCCTCTGGGGCATCGTTGTTACTTATTCCCAGAAGTATATGTTGGGGTGTTAGACTTATTCTTATTTTCAGTGCATTATTCATAAATTTTTCAATTTCGCATAACCATGTTGTTAAAATAGGACAAGTCGCAAACATATGTGTTAAGTCAGCTTCCGTACTACTACACCGAGGGCAAGTGATCCCATCCTGACCCCCCATTGGGCAATTCTAGCCGGAGTATGATATAGTGAAAACAGTGTTTTGTAGTGTTCAGCCTGCAACCCTGCTGACCGAAACACCGTCCTCCCCAATTCAAGGGACTCTAAGAATATATTTTGTGCTGTACCCAACTTCTGTTCCCATTTAGACCCATGTTTCACTAGGTCATCCTGGAGAAGCGCAATCAGCTTAGAGTATATCTGACTAATTGTGCACCCTTCATCAGAGCGAACCACATCCACAATATCACTGTTATTAAAGCCCATTAAACCCCCTTTTTTTGGGTTAGATAGCTCCTAACTTGCAAATACTTGAAGAAGTCTCTGGTCTGTATCCCAAATCTGTTTTGTATATCCCTAAATGTTATTATGCCTGATATGTCTGAAAGATCTCCTATTAAACGAATTCCTGCTGCCTCCCATCTTGACATGATGTTATCTTGGAAGATCTCTGGCATAGTTGGGTTTTTAAAAAGCTGTGTATAATAGTTCAGCCGGCCAAGTCCGACTTTCCGTTTAAAGGATGCCCAGATCTTAAAGGCTGCATACAAAGTTTTGAACCTAACTTTTATAGTAGCTTGGCTCACTGTAGTTCAAAAAGCAGCCTCTTGCGGCCTCCCCTATTAATAATTCGTACACATCCTCTGATCTTGGGCGGTTCCTCTGCTCTTCTGTTTTACCTCCCAACAACACCCGCATATATTGAAGGGCGGCCGCCCAATAATAAAATTTTAGATCGGGAACCCCCCATCCTCCCTTCTCCCTTGTTAACGTCATAAACCTAAGTGCCCTTCTCGTCTTACCTTGTGACCAAATAAACCGATTGAACATACTTTCCATTTCTTTAAACCAGGAATTTCCAAACTCCAGGGGTATAGACCTAAAGAGGTATAATATCTTGGGGAGAAACAACATCTTTATGACGTTGCACCTCCCTACAATACTAAGGTGAAGATTATGCCACCTATCAAAATCACTTTTCCCTTGCCTTATTATTGGAACAATATTATCCTCTACTAGTTGCTCCAGATCTGATGTTATTTTTACCCCTAAATATGTGGCCATGTTTGTGACCCTTGTATCCTCAAAGGCGGACACACTATTGACAACAATTTGGGTTTTCTGCTGATTGAGCTTATACCCTGAAACCAGCCCAAACGCTGCTGCTTCTTTCCCTATTTCATCAAGTGCCGTTTGTGGGTCTGGTGAGACGACTGCTAAGTCATCCGCATAAGCTAAGATTTTTGTCTCCCGCTCATGAAACCTCATTGGCAGGATTTCGCAATTTCCTTCTATTCTACGTATCAAGGGATCAATGTAAATGGCGAAAAGCAAAGGAGAACAGGGACACCCCTGTCGAGTTCCCCTTGAAATCTGTATTGGTTCTGTATAGTCGCCATTAACTCTAACGCGAGCCACCGGGTTCTTATATAGACCACTAATTGCCGTTATGAATCCTTTTCTTAGCCCATGTCGTTCGAGGAGCCCCACAGATAGTCCCAGGAGACCCTATCAAACGCCTTCTCGGCATCAAGTAAAATAAGTGCCATAGGGTCTCCTGAGACTGCTGCTGCATCAAAAAGTGATATTACCCTGCGAACATGTTCAGTGGTTCCCCTTCCGGGTATGAACCCGTGCTGTCGTGGATGAACTACATTGCTAATGATAGAGCTTAACCGTGTAGCAAATATCTTAGAATTTTTTTAGAATCACTATTCATAAGAGTAATAGGTCTATACGATCCAGGTTCTGTCGGGGTTTACCTTTTTTAGAAAAATGATTATTATTGCCTGGGCCCAGGATTCTGGTATTGAATTCCCGCCTTGCGCTTTTCTAAATGTTTCTATCATGTCCCTTTTTAGCAGATGATAAAATATTTGGTAAAACTCCAAAGGGATCTGATCAGGCCCCACCGCCTTACCGGATGGAAGACTCATCAGGGCATTATATATTTCCTCCTCTGATACAGTCATATCCATAAGATCAACATCCTGAGTGGCAAATTGTTCTATTTGGATATCGTTCAGATATTCACTAACTGAATGACGGGGCAACTCACTTTCCTCCTGGTACAGATTGCTATAATATTTATGAAATACTTCTTTTATGGCAGTACCTTCTTTAATCATATTTCCATCTTTGTCCTGTATCTCTACTATCTGCTCCAATACCCTTTTATGTCTCGTCCAAACTGCTAGCATGTGCCCTACTTGCTCACTAAATTCACTAAACTTTCCAACTTTTCATTGGCTGCATGTTGCCCGAGTTATTCCTAAATCTGTAACTATCACCCAGAAGCCAAATGTGGAGAATCTTGACTATTCACGTGTTTCCTTCAGATTATTTTTTTTTGTTGCTTTTAGTGCGTTGAATTTCTGACATATCTTAGTGGGAGACTGATAGACCCCTACAGCCTGTGTTCAACTCCCTAAAGATTGTCTATAATTGTCAACATCAACTGGTGTATTTGACTTTTATGTAACCCCGCTGCCAATAGAGACGTTTTGACTGGAGTAATTACCATTGCTACGATTAGCACTACTAGCAATAAGACATGCACTATAAACAAGTACGTCTACAGCTAAACTAGAACAATTAAGGTTTGTTTTGAACCTGATAACTGCAGCAAAGGTCACAGAAGAAGTAGTACGGAGTTAGCTTCATTGCATCCCAGAGGAGGATTATGATGTCCAGGCCAAGGACACTAATAGCCAGCTACAGATCAGAGGCAACCAGAAGCTCATAGCTTGCTGGATTTGATGCACCTTTTATTATGGGTGAAGTTATACGCCACTATACAGTGTCGACCTACAATAATACTGTATTTCCTACATCGCTCTACCACTACATGGCAAGGTAAGTCTATGTTTACTCTTCTTAACTCCACCCATACTTAACTTGAGAGTTAAGTATAAGTAAAGTTAAAAGCAATCAATAGATACTTACCTTAATATGTAGTGGTAGGTTAATGTAATGGATGAGATGTTATTGTTATGCAATATAGTGGGATCACATGAGATGCTGTGACCACCCCCAGTAGACGCAGATTAAGATAGACAGAAAAAAAACTTGACAGCATCGTTCCTGGTGGGCCAATCCTAGCAGATCAATCCAGTGGCTTTCTTGTAGCAGTCTAGTGCTTTGTGCTTCACTTATCTAAAGGCCTCCATCATCCATCCCCCATTCTACTACAGCTTTTTGCATCAGTTCCCTCCACCAGTTCCTTTTTGTAGCCTCAAATAGTGATTCAATCTCCTAAAACCATACCTAAAGTAGTCAAAAGATGCATGTTCTGGCTCAAAATAAATATCAAAATTAAGTCCTTCATGAAAACTACCCAGCGAGGAGCCTGGAAGAGAGCTTTCATCATACCTTTCAAACTTTTGTAGCAGCTTGGCAGGGTGAGACTCTCAATTTTAGTAGGGGTCTCACAATTTGATTAAACAAATTATGGCAATACTTTACATGTCTGCCATATATTTTAATCTGTATATTTATAACACACTAGATAAATATGTTTAGAAGGGATTGACATATTTAACAAAGTAGTGCTTACAAGTCCTCTTCGTATTTTACTCTTTCCCAGATTTTAAACAACAACCTGCATGTTGGAGAGATAGCCAATGAGTTGAATGTTTGTTCCTTGAAGAAAGTGTTAATTGGCAGGTCACAGGACACGTGTTTGAATCGTGACATAGCCACCCAGCCTTCTGTCTTCCCAAAGGTAACATGTTATTTACAGCACATGAATCGCTGTATGCAGCAGGGTGGGTGAAGAAGAGTCCCTGTACATAGCTAGGTGGGTAAAGAAGGGGAAGCAGGCAGGTGCACGACCCCATCCTGCGGGAGTTGAGAGGAATGGGTTTGATTATATCCAGGTTGGATTAAACCAATGGAGTGCATGTAGAGTTATTTGTGTCCTCCCTGCAAAGACTCCTAAATGTACTCAGCAGAGGAGATAGAAACATTTCGGAAAACAAAGATGAGAGCATATTAGACGTGGTCCTATCACAGGGGCACACTTTTATACAAAGTGCAACTGAATATGCTATGCATGGTCCACCGGTAGTGTGGTCAAGGGACATAGCGCTTTGAAATCTCCCTTTGCTATGTAGGTGTCCAACATATGTCCTGGAGAAGTCCAAATCGAATTTTCAGTTTACCAAATAACTAGGTAAAGTTTCATTACAATTAATCATATGAACATGTATCTTATCTGGAAAGGCTGAAGTGGGCCAGGGTCTGCTAGTGCTGGCCAGTGACAAAGCAAGAAAACAAAGATCAAACAAGTACCCTATTGAGTCCTCCATTTCTGTCCTACATCAGCAGAAGGATAAGAAGTTATCTCTCTGCCGGTCACACACCAGAACTACGGTGCAACATCACCCTTTTTCCCTTTGTGCCACGGGCCAAAGGAACACAGAGGATACTTAAGTTTATCGCTGGTGTCCCAGCAACTATGATACTCTTCATTCCACTTGAATAACCAAGTTATCATCACTACTTACTTTTAAATTATCCATGTAAAGCATTTTATTTATTATGTTCCAGGTTAATGGAGCTGTGTAAACTGTTAAATAAATATCTTGCTGCCTGCAGATTTGGTGATTCTTTGTCCAGTAAGACTATATTCATGAATTTGTAAGCACAGGATTCTACTTCAAATGCATTTGTCTGTGTCCTTAATTATAGAGGCCTCTTGTACAGGTTCACTAGAAAGCTTCTTAGGCTGCACCCTTTTTAGAGTCCTGAACATTTTCATTCCACTTAGGCACTGAATATCCTGAAATTTGAAAATCTGGCATAGATCTTGCCCTCCAGTGCCTACACTGAATGCTCCTGCTTTACTATAAACATGCTCACTACATGTCTGAAATCACATCAAGGTATACAATGTTATGGCTTGCAAAAAGTAGGACAGATGAGAATACTCTAGCATTTTAGGAAGTTCGGCTTTGAAATACCCTCCCGGGATGTATTTAACACTTTGTGACCATTATACTACATGGGAAACTGCAATTTCTACAGAAAAGTCCATCTCTAATTTCCTTTTCACAGTCTACTTCTTACATCTCCAGTAGGCTGTCATAAAATATGACATAGCTGCGGAAGTGCTGTAAATTATTACAGTTGAGTTGTGATGTCATAAAGCCTGCTGTAAGAACCATCAGCTAAGGTGAAAACAGTACATAGAGCATCAATACATCTGAAGTGTACAGAAAACAAGACTAGGCTATTTGTTCTTCTTATCTGTTTTTCTAACAAGATGAGTGATCAGAAAAAAGGAGAAATGTATGGCAATATGATTATTTTTCTGCACGCTGTAGGTCAATACAAGAAAAATAGAATCTCTCTGAACTAAAGTATTGTTTAATCTGACTTACAATAAACTGATTCAAATAAGTTTTTGCAACAAAATATTAACTGTTTTTTGGTGTGTTAAATTTTGGACCACACGTTTGTATTCTTCATGTCTTCAATCATATTATCTCTTTCATATGAAAGATGCCAAACATTTAAGTTTAAGAGTTTTGGACCTCGTTCTATATGGTCATAGGACTCCTCAGTGACTTGCAATATCCTGATAATGTACGGCAGAGGGCACTTTATGTCACATATAATATCAAAAGGCAATGGAATGTAGAATTTTTCAAGAGAGTGCTCCAGTCATTTGTTGTAGGCAATGCAAAAAAGAAACACACCACAGAAAATATAACACAAGAGAATGATACGCAACAACAAACTCAATCAGAAAATACAAAGCTGTTTGTGGTTAAAAAACTGTTTTGACCCAAATCTTGCACTGAGAAGGGTAAGGTGAAAGTTCACTTGAGGACACAATGGAATAGTAAACTTTAAAGGGTTTCAGTCAAAGGTCAACTCGTATTTAGTAAGCTTGAAAGCATTTATGATTTTGACACACTAGTCCACCGGCATTCACTTCGAGTCTCCAAACAGACTGTGGACTGTTTAGACAATGGGTGCAGGAAATCGAATTAGTCCAGAGCATATGGAGATCTAAGGTGCCTGATTAGAAAATGGGTGCAGGGAAGTAAATTAGTTCAAATCACATGGAGGTCTTAGGTGCACAATGCTGAAAGCACACACTTCACTTAAATTATATTTACCATGAACGCACATGCATTCATGTGCAGAAGAATGCTTCATTTATCAAGCGTTGTTAGGAGTGCAATAAAGAATGTGTAATGGACTAGGTCAGAATCTGGGGTTATGGGTTCACATGTCTTCAAGTGTTTTTTCCATCTTAAATCTGTAACTTGCAAATCAATTATTGTTTACTGTTTGTAATAAACCATTGTACATCAGGTATAAGAAGAGCTGCCTGCAAGCAGCAATTTGAGAAAGGATGAGGAATGAGGAAGTCTGAAGTGCAGTCCGTGTTGTGTGTATTGAAGTTCTTTCTCCCTGTCATGACAGTAAATAGCTAAACTTACCGCGTTTGCTGCTTTGTGTCCTAATGCATCACCGGGACCACAATCACCAGGGGGCCTCACGGCACGCATGCCGCCAACCTAGAGTCTTCGCGCCTGGAGGCGCTTAATTGCCAGCAAGGGCTCCCGCAGCGCGGGAGCTAAACTTACCGCGTTTGCTGCTTTGTGTCCTGCTGCATCACTGGGACCACAATCACCATGGGGCCTCGCGGCACGCACGCCGCCAACCTAGAGTCTTCGCACCTGGAGGCGCTTAATTGCCAGCAAGGGCTCCCACAGCGTGGGAGCTAAACTTACAGCGTTTGCTGCTTTGTGTCCTGCTGCATCACTGGGACCAGAATCACCAGGGGGCCTCGCGGCACGCACGCCGCCAACCTAGAGTCTTCGTGCCTGGAGGCGCTTAATTGCCAGCAAGGGCTCCCGCAGCGCGGGAGCTAAACTTACCTCGTTTGCTGCTTTGTGTCCTGCTGCATCACCGGGACCACAATCACCAGGGGGCCTCACGGCACGCACGCCGCCAACCTAGAGTCTTCGCGCCTGGAGGCGCTTAATTGCCAGCAAGGGCTCCCGCAGTGCGTGACACACGCGGGCGTGCCTGGGCCGCGCCCGGGCAAAGCCCGGGCCAAGGGCGGGCCCGTCTGCGCCAGTCCGCGTCCGGGCTGGGCCGCCCTGCTTTCACTCGCCATCCTTCGATATCCATTAAGGTGAGTGTTACCCCGTGTTCAAGTAGCAATTGTTGCCCTAGAATCTATTATGGGAAAACGCACTGGGATGCTCTGCCCTCGTCCGACAACAAGCATAGACAGTATGTTGGAAAGAGCAGTAAACATAGTCGCCAATGAGATTGAGTTAACGGAAAGGCGCTTGTCACTGGGAATTGTGTCAACACAGTCTGGCCTTATGGTAGGGGCGGCTTCTATTGACTCTATTGACCCAGTGGCCTCTCCATCTATCCCTAGTGTACAGCCTATTGCTTTAAGCACTACATTTCCTTCTACCGCCCCAGGACTCTGTAGTAGTAATGAGGTCTTACCTAATGCTTCTGGTCATGGAGAAAGTACTGTTAACCCTCCAGGTACTTTGGATCTAATGTCAACTTCTGCTGCCCCTGGGGCTAAACGCAAAAGGAAGACGGCAAAACCTTCTTGTTCAAAAAGGAAACAACCCCCTCGTGCTATTTCATCTCGCACTGCTTTGAGCTCTTGGATACAGGGCCCTTCACTCCCCGCAAACACGGTGACTGTCGAACCTGCCTCTACTAAGGTTTCAAGCAGAACTATCTCTACTCAGACTGATGATGTAATTGCTCGTCCCACTTGTAGCAAACTTGGTGACATCTCTATTGATATTATTGTGGACACTGTTGTTGATCGTATCAAAGATTTAATTGACAAACATTTTACCACATTGTGGAAACGTTTAGATCGCTTGGATACCTTGACTAATAGAATAAGTTTACAAGTCAAAACTTCCAAGTCTGTCACTTCTGATGGGGCGAATTATAGTTTGATTAATAGTGATATATTTACTACCAATCCAAAGCCGCAAGCACCAATACCTATCCCACATAACGGTACCTGCGATACCTGCAGTAAAATCAAGGGATGTTTCCTATTAGAATCCACCACCGTCAAGGATAATACATCTACTGCTGGTACTGCTAGTAGTCTCCCTGCTATAACCCCTTTTATGCCATTAGTCTCCAGCGCTATGTCGCGGAATATCCTGGGAAGCGCTAAATTAGGGTCGGGGACACAACGCGAGGGTGCTTTAATCCCCGTGAGTATGGAAACCTTGGAGGCCAGCAGAGAGGTACTAAGTTTACCCCCCGGTAGCATGTCCTTATGTTCTGGTCTTAGCGGGGGTACCTCCTCTTAGAAAAAACCAGGTGGAGTTATGGGTTCAACTGCGAAATAAAAGTGCTGACTGGCTTGTAAAACATAGGGGGTTTCGGCCAGTACACATTAATGATATCATTATGGTACGTAGGGTTGGGTGGGTTGGCTCATCCACAAAGGATATTGAGGGTGATTGTATTGTCATTAATTTTCGAGACCCGTCATTTGTAAGATCTTCGTTGACGTCACAGGAGTCAAATACCGCCAAATCAACCCACATTTGGTCATTGCCGCTAGGTTATTTTTATAAGCAAAATAGGCACAGTTGAACAGTGCCTAAACCTTAATCTGATTATTGGAAAATATACCATAGCCCAGAAATCACCTATTTATTTGGCTTTTATGGATCTTACCTTGGCCTTTGATTATGTTAACAGGTCACGTCTATGGTTGATTCTTTTAAAATACAGGTTGGATGAGGTTTTAGACCATTTTTTAGCTTATCTACATAGGGACTTGAAAGCTCGAGTGAGGATCAGTAAAGGCGGGGAGGTTTCGAGGGACATCATTATTGGTAGAGGAGTCAGGCAGGGGTGCGTCTTGGCCCCCCTTCTTTTCATTCTATACATTAACGACCTTCATACTTCGTTGAGCGCACTCACTAAGGATGTCCCTAGAATTAAAGGTAACATACTTCCCGCCCTACTGTATGCTGATGATGCGGTCCTAATGGGCCGCACACCCAATGCATTACGCGCTTTAGTCCGGGGTTTTGTAGATTTTATGGCTGGTTTAGATCTTTGTACCAATTTTAAAAAATCGTTTTTAATGGCCTGCGGTCCGAAAAAGCACCTTATTAACAAAATTACTATTGGTTCTGACTGTCTACAACGCACTTGCACTTTTCCCTATTTGGGGTTGGTATTTGCAGCTAACGGTTCCTGGGCTGACCACGTGGCAAATAGTAGGACCAAATTTTCTAAAGCTATTAACTCTATCCTCTGTCTCCCGCAACCCAAAAAGGCAGAGGTGGTTTTAGCTATTACTAAAATTTTTAAATCACCGTGTGTTCCTACTGCTACTTATGGTGCTGAAGTTTGGGGCTTCTCAAAATGTAGTAACATTCAGGGCGAGGAAAATAGATTTTGCCGCAAACTCTTGGGAGCCCCAATTTCTTCTTCATATTATGTTTGCCATAAGGAACTGAAACTGACATATATAGAGGACTACATAAGGGCTCGCCCAGCCGCATTTTGGCTTGCAATCTGGAAGAACCCGGCTGCGACTCTCACCCGAGACATAATAACAGATTGCCTTAAATGTGAAAAGGGTAGGGATATACCCTGGCTTGCCGCTGTCCGGGAGAGCCTAAATAGTGTGAAACTTGAACACATGTTTTTTAAATCCAACTGATATAGAGCATATAAATAAAAAATTCCTCCAAGAGGCTCTATATACACAATATAGGAATGCAAGGTACGAAAAAGAGGCACGGAAAACGTCCGTTGCCAGGTATATGTCCCTAGTGGCAGCATTCCACCTGTCATCATACTTACCATCGAGTTACCTTTTAAAAACTATAGGTCGCTGGGAGAGAGGGTTGCTTTTTCGTCTAAGGGCAGGTACTGTGAAATTTTTACTCTGTTTTCCCCTGGGTACAATGCTAACCTTGATCAATTGCCATGTCCCTGTGATGATCATAGTAACCAATCCATGCTACATTTTCTATTTTTTTGCAATTTCTATCAAAAATATACCAAATGGTTTTTGATCCCATTTTTTAGGAAAACCTCTACAATCCATCATAAAGCAGCATACATGAAAATCCTTGAGTTGAAAGAGGACGAATTAATTTTTCGCGTGGGATCATTTTTGAAGATGGCAGTCCGCGCGCGTGCCTCAATGAGTACTTATTGAAAGCTGTTTTTATTGAGTGCACTGATCAGCAATTCATGTTTGTTGGTAAAACACCAAGATGTCGTGTTATACTGTCATTTATTACAATCTGCTGAGACAGTACCCATGCATAATTCTAATTTTATCTTTTGTACTATTTTATGAAGTCGGATTGTCCATTTCCTGTTTGTGCCTCTATAATCCTATGTATTTCATACTGCTATTTGCCTTGTGCCCACAGAATCTATTATTTCCTATGACATTGCTGCTTCAATTTTAAATGTTTTTATATTTAGTTTTATGTATTCATTCGCTGTTATTGACCTGTGCTTTTAAGGATATATTTATATTCGAATAAAGATCAATTGAATAAAGAATGTGTAATGGACTAGGTCAGAGTCTGGGGTTATGGGTTCACATGTCTTCAAGTGTTTTTTCCGTCTTAAATCTGTAACTTGCAAATCAATTATTGTTTACTGTTTGTAATAAACCATTGTACAAACAGGTATAAGAAGAGCTGCCTGCAAGCAGCAATTTGAGAAAGGATGAGGAAGTCTGAAGTGCAGTCCGTGTTGTGTGTATTGAAGTTCTTTCTCCCTGTCATGACAGTAAATAGCTGTCTTTGTATTGCCAAGAGTGGTCTGTGTCTTCCTTTATTTTTGAAGGTTTTTGTCACCTCGCAATAGTTGGCAAGCCAGATAGGAGATCCCTTACATGCCCCCACCTGACTGCGGGCACCAGAGGACCACCTACACCCCGGTGCAGAGACAAGTGCACACTTTATGATGAGGTAAGCAGACACCGTGTTCAACTGAAGTTCTGCCTGTGCACGGGGGTTGGGGAGGATCTGGGGACTGCCGTCTTTTAAAGGTGAGGACAGAGCGGATCATGATCCTTGTTTATGTATGTAACATGTTTTTCCTGGCAATACTAAACGTAGATGTAAATATGAGGTTATAAGAGACATAAGGGTATCGCAAATGAGATTTTGTATTGTGCACATGTGTTGCACAATAGTCAAGTGCCTACATAACCGGTTAACTTGATAGCCCCAATATAACATTTGAAGTGGTACGTTTAGGTAATTTGAAATTGGAAGGCACCAATATGTGTTCCATTTGACTCCGAGGGACAGCTGAACAGCTGGTGTCACTAAACTTTACCTCTAGATGAGACCTGAACACTCAAATTACTGCCCTGGACCTAAGGTCCAGAAAGTCACTCCATGGTCTCAAAGACGTATGGTTTGAAAGGAATCCCCTCTCGGCCGTGGCCAGGGTCTGGAGGTTGCATTTACCGCAAAGTAGAATAGAAATGTGATTATTGCACTAGAACAAGTTGAAGTTTTTATATTTTTTCGCTGAATGGTGAGTGCATGCGTGTTTGAATGAAACGTGGCCACAGTATGATGTTCTTACGTAATATCATATAATACGCAAATTGTTGTTTGAATATACATTACATAACCGAAAAAGTTTGTATTGTAATGTGCCACTTATAATTGGTGACATAAAATGTAAGAGTTTAATGCACATCGCATAAGCGATAAGGCAGAAAAGTAGATACATTTTCCTGCTTTTAAGATTCATTTAATCTTTTCGAAAGAAGTGATATTTGATCTTGTAGAAAAAGGTTAAATTCATAAAGTATTAAAAAACCATCTGCAGATGGTTTTTTCAAATGATAAAAAGAAATTACAAAAGTATAAACTAGAGTGGTTTAAAGCCACCCAAAAACGTAATTATCTCTGACCAAAAGGAGGAACATTCAATGATAAAATAATTGAGCATGTTATTACATACCTCAGAAGTAAATTTGCATAAGCAAAATTACAGAAAAGGGAAGACACTGTAGCTTTAGGGCGAGTCCTTTGCGAAAAGTCAAAGGACTCCTCAAAAGAGGATACCACTAGTACCCCATCTGTTCCCACACCCCCATATGATCCTATGAGCACCTCTCCCAAGGTACCTAGTATCTACCCACTGGTGCAGCTACATGAAGCTGCAGTGGGATTTTAGAACCCTGAAATTGAAACCCCTCCGCACTCTCCAAAAGCTACCCCAATGTCACCCCAAGAAAGACAAATTCAAAACATGCGAGTACACCTAAGCAGCAACAAGGGTATGTGACTCCCGATTTTCAAGACAACTAGAAGTGCAGTTCGTACTGCATCTAGATCCAGCCCCTCCCAAGCACGGTAAAAGCGTAGCGCGAAGTCCAGGAGATAGTGATGACCGGTCACTTATATTGTCAGCAACGTCATGTTTGTTGCAGAAAAGGGACACTAAAGGAAGGGAAATTAGAGAGCGAGTATCTACTCCACAGAGAGGAGATGCAGACGATGCAAGGTGGGATGACTCTGTGGATAGGGCTGTAGGTATGGCATGATGGCATGATGGCTAGTATCTTAGGGAAGAGAGCAGGAGCATAGAAGGACTGACGATAGTTTAGCTCCTTGGCGAAAGGAGAAGGGGACCGTAATAGACTCACCAGAAAGTGTGCAAGAATGACATTCACGCAGGGAGAGTAGGAGAGATGCAAGTGAAGTGAGGAGAGAGGAGTATCACGATGACTTTCCAGGACAAACTCAAGGAAGTATTGGGAAATTTATGTATATAATAGAATCTATACACCAGAGTGTGGAAAGCATGTGTGAAATGCTTCAAACCCCAGGGGCGATGCACCCTACTTATTATGTTGATATCCAAGAGAGACCACTTATTGATTTGGACTACACAAAGGGTGCAATGAGACTCTCTAAACCTACTAACATGAGGGAAAGAGAGCAGGATTTGCTTTCTAGAGTTAGGAAAAATCGAGCAACAGAGCTTGAGCGGTTGAAATTCTAAGGTACCCATGGCCAGTCAGACCCCACAATCGGATCCAGTGAGGCTAGGGGAAGATTCACAATCCACAACAGACCAGTGCAGCAAATGAGTGCTCAATCAATTTTGCGCAGTGCAGATCTCACTCCTAGCGAAATTGTAGCTGAAGGAGAGAATAGCTGGTACAGTGTGGTACCAAATTTAGAAAATCTAATAGATTGGACTGAGTGGTTAACTCCAAAAATTAGTCCATGGCCACAAGAAGGGCCCTTTGACCCACGTGGTATCGAATGCTGAAGATTGCATTCTATATGGTAAGGGATATCCTGACTGGGATTTCCCCTACATGAGAAAACAACTGCGTGTATGGCAAAAATATACGCCAGACGGCACAATCCCCATCATTCTACCACCTCCGGCATCACATGCCTCTGATACGCAAGGGATCTGGGGCACCACATTATGGGGGTCTTTACGATGGCAGCGAGACAGTCTCACCACCATCGGGACCACCTTCCCTGCTCGCCACATTAGGATGGTGGGCCATGTGATGGTGATCGGAAACACCAACTGTCACGCATCCGATGAGCTCCTAGAGCCCGCCGGTGCGGCGGAGGGCCTCGCAATCCCGTCATTATGCACCACCGTAGGGATTACGATGTCCCGCCCCACCAGCCTTTCCATGGCGGTTCACCTGCCATGGAAAAGCTGGCAGAAAGGGACATTGGGGACCCATAGCGGGCCCCCCCTTCCTCCCTGGCCCTAGGCTGTAGGCACTGTGGGGCACCTATGGTGCCCCCTACATGTCCCTGCACCATGTGGCAGGCACCGCATGGTGCCTGCCACGTAGTGCAGGGATATGTGTGGTGACCTCTTTTTGTCTTGCGGCATGTGCTGCAGCCAGCAGCACACGCTGCAATACAAAAAATAGGCAATGCGACCGCCTCAGTGGCGGTTGCATCGTAATTCCTACTGTGGGACTGCCGCCTTGTAGGCAGGCGGTCCTAAATAGGCAACATGCTCAATGTTCCTTGGTCACAGATGGACAAGGAGAACCTCAGAAAGTTATTAGCACTGCTTACAGGGGCAGCAGAGAAATAGATTAGAGCATTTGAAAATCAAACCGCAGGTATCACCATAGCAGTAGGGGACATACAGTGTCTGCTTAGTTTCTTCATAGCGAAGGAAACAGACACTGTATTCAAAAGGCTGGAGTAAGGAATGTTAACCTCACGGAGACTAGATGTGATGGGTTTCCTTTTAATTTGGTTAGAACAGTAGTGTGGGATCAGCTGAGGAAAATGTAGCCTTATAGGCCAGACATTGGATCGCTCATGGCTCAGTCTATGGAGCCAAATGAGGACCCCGTGCAGTTCCTTAATAGGATGAAAGAAAAGTGGACCCAGGAAATAGGTCAGACCTGGGAAGTGACAGGAGGCTATGGTGTATTATTTTATAATGTAGATGAGAAAGGGTTGCCTTCTGGCATGTAGGGAAGCCTAGATAACATAGTGGCACAGGAAGCCAAACCCTGGACAGAAATACAAGCGCACACAATCTATTTTTGGAAGTAAAAGCAAGAGAAAGAAAGGAACAAACAGGAAGTGGCAGAGAAAGCAGCAGCCAAGTTATTGCAGCAGAAATTGGCAAAGAAAGGAGGAATGGAAGGTGCTGGAGTGGCAGCCGCCACTCAGATGACTGCAATGTCTGTGGGATCGGTCTCAGGCACCCCCCAACAACAGTACCAACAGCACCAGAATGATTTATGGATGCAGGGAAGTAGTAGAGGAAGATGAGGAGGAATCGGAAGAGGTAGGATGGGCCCTCCAAGGAAGAATCAGGCATGTCATTATTGTCAGAGGCTTGGGCATTTTATTAGAGACTGCAAAACTAAAAGATGGGATGAGCAAAATGGAAGATTAGAGGTTTATAATCAGCCAGGAAGCATGGCAGCACACACACAACCAAGTCCACAAATCATATATGTGCCTCAGACACCCTCACAAAGTGCACAGCCACCAGCAATACCTCAAGTGCAGCAGGGATTGCCTTAGCAAAACTAATAAGTATCCCCAATGGAGACTTTACTTCAAAGTGGACAAGGAGGTGTAGTTGTGAGGGGAGGAAATCCTTTACAGATGAATTATGTGGGAGGATATACACAATGAGGGTGCCCAGAGAATGTGTCTATGGGGCCGATTCACAGAACTAATCTGAGATAAAATCCTAAATTTACTACTTTTGGTATTCACAGAAGGCATTTAGTAGTAGTAAAGTTAGGACTTCTAACTTACTACTACTAAACTGAGATAAAATCCTAAACCTACTACTTTTGGTATTCACAGAAGGCATTTAGTAGTAGTAAAGTTAGGACTCCTAACTTTACTACTACTAAACTGAGATAAAATCCTAAACTTACTACTTTTGGTATTCACAGAAGGCATTTAGTAGTAGTAAAGTTAGGACTCCTAACTTTACTACTACTAATCTGAGATAAAATCCTAAACTTACTACTTTTGGTATTCACAGAAGGCATTTAGTAGTAGTAAAGTTAGGACTTCTAACTTTACTACTTCTAAACTGAGATAAAATCCTAAACTTACTATTTTTGGTATTCACAGAAGGCATTTAGTAGTAGTAAAGTTAGGACTCCTAACTTTACTACTACTAAATGCCTTTTGTGAATACCGAAAGTCGTAAAGTTAGGATTTTGTCTCAGTTAAGTAGTAGTAAAGTTAGAAGTCCTAACTTTACTACTACTAAATGCCTTCTGTGAATACCAAAAGTAGTAAGTTTAGGATTTTATCTCAGATTAGTTCTGTGAATCGGCCCCTATGTGTCCAGTCTTGTCAGTAACGTACAGTTCAGATGAGGAACCCACTGTGACGGTAGCTATCAATGATAAAAGGTATGCTTTCCACATAGATACAGGAGCAACTAAGTCCTGTATTAGAGAAGGAACCCTTCTGATTTCCAACAGATCAATGGACACAAGTATTCTCTGGGGAAGTAATAAGTAACCAAACCAGTGGAGATGGAAGTAGGAGGGAGGCACATTGTTGGCTGTTTACTGTTTTCCCCAGCTACCCCAGCTAATCTGTTAAGAAGAGATTTAGGGGCACATGCATCAACATAAGGAATTGCGATTCCTAAATAGCGATTTTTAAGGAATCGCTATTTAGGAATCGCAATTCCTTATGCATGTAGGAATCGCATTGAATTTTGAGATTCCTAAACATTACCTAATTGCAAATCGCTATTAGGTAATGTCACTCCATTCATTCCTATGGGCCTATACGCCCCCTGATTGGGGGTGCATCAACCCCCTGAAAGGTAAGTGTGCGCATGTGTGTGCGCCACATGTCACTTTGAAAAGTGCACTTTTGTGCATTTTTCAAAGAATGCGCTAATTACCATCAACTTGAAGTTGATGGTAATTAGCGTTTCCTAAATGCACAGTTTGCATTTAGGAAAGGCTTGATGCATCGCATTTAGGGAATCGCAAATTGCGATTCCCTAAATGAATTCCTAATTGATTACCTAATTTGCAAATGAAAAGCCTTTGATGCATCAGAAAAGGCCTTTTTGCCCTCGCAAATGGGCCGATTCTGCCAATCGGCCAGTTTGCGAGGGCGAAAATGCTTGATGCATGTGGTCCTTGATGGTTAAATTAAATATGACCATTAATTTTGAATCTGATTGTACCATGAGTTGATTTCCTCATGGAGTTTCACCTTTCAGAATCATGGCATTAACCCCAGACTCCTCCACCAGACACGAGATTAGAGCACGACCCGCTGATATGGAGGCATTTACCACTTCAGTATATACCATTATAACAGAGACACCAGAGTTACTGGGAAAAGAGGTTCAGTTACCCAAAGAATTCCTTTTTCCTCAGCTGGGGCAAGACTCGTGAATGCCTGATGCTGAATTAATATTGCAAATAGAGGCTTTAGAAATAACACAAACGTATGGCGCTCTGATAGCCAGTACCTATATTCATGTTTTGTGGGCGTGTGTCATCTTCATTGAGCAAGAAAAAATGGTTAGATAAATATTAATGTCTTTATAATATATGACCAACTGTTTGATGGTGACCCCAAGAAAACAGTTGTAATTTTTCAAGAGGACATACCATTGAGGACAATAAGAGCACCCACACCAGGTAGAGCTTTTGATTTAATCAGGGAAGCAGATCTGTCACAAGTACCAGACACCTTGTGCACTAAGGGTCCCTATGATGTTGGTCTTATCTGTACTGCCACACCGTTTCAGATTACATTAAAGGAAGGTGCCATCTTACCCAGAGTAAGGCAATATCCTCTGCCCAAGGAAGCAGATGAGGACTTTGCCACTACTATACAGATGTTGATGGCGCAAGGAGTGATTTACCCTGGAGTATCACCTCGCAGCACCCCGATTTACCCGGTCAAGAAATCTAGGGGTAATACTTGGCGTATGGTTCAAGAACGGAGCCCCCTGAATGACATAGTGATGCCAGAATTCCCAACTGTTCCTGACCCCTCTATCCTCTTGACCAATATTTCCCAAGATGTCAAATATTTTTCTGTTATCGATCTGAAGAACTCCTTCTTTAGCATCCCTCTCCATTCAAACAGTCACTATCTGACAGACTTCTCATATCGTGGGATTCAGTATTTTTACTCTAGTTTACCGCAAGGGTATTGTGAGTCCCCTAGCATGTTTAACAGAGCAAGAAAGAATGACCTGTCAAATTTCCAATGTGACAGCACCCTGTTGCAACATGTCGATGTCATAATGATTTGTAGTCCCACTGAGCAGCAGTGCAGAAGAGACACTATGGGTGATTATGACTTTTGGCGGTGCGGGGCGGCGGACCGCCATGCCCCTACACCTCTAAGAATTGCTGCCGCCGGCCTGCCAGATTACAAGTAATTTAGTGGTCTCGATGGCGGGCGACATGGCAGTTCCCGCAACGGTGCCTTTGAAAAAAGGCACCGCAATGCGAACGCCACACAGGTTCCTGCACAGCATGAACTGTAAAGTCCATGCTGTGCAGGAACTGGGGTGCATCAACTTCAAGTTGATGGTAATTTGAGAATTCTTTGAAAAATGCACAAAAGTGTGGCGCACACACATGCCCTTAAGTCATGTGTATGCGCCACATGTGCACACTTAACCTTTTTTGGGGGTGCATCAGGGGGGCCTTAAGCCCCCTGGCACCCCTGCAATTGCATTCACAATTTGCGATTACTAATATGGTAATCACAAATTGTGAATGGATGAATGGGAATGCATTCCCTGATAGCGAATCGCAATTTGAAATTCGCTGTTAGGGAATGTTAAGGATCGCAAAAATATTTGCGAATCCTTCATGCATAGGCATTTGCGATTACCAAATAGCAAATCCTTAAAATTTGCTATTTGGTAATCGCAAATGATTACCTTGATGCATGTGCCCCTATATCTCTTCTAGCCACTCTTGTCCAGAGAGGATACAAAGTAGAGAGGGAGAAAAATTTCGTACTGTCAGGAAGAAGTCCAGTACTTAGAAAAATCGTTGTCAGCCTCTGGTCGACGTGTTACACCTGAAAGAGCAACCTCCATCTACTAAATGACAGAACCAGAAACTGTCAAAGAAATGCAAAAGTTTCTACGTCTCTATAATTATGTGAGACAGTGGGGTTTTGATTATGGAACGTTAATAGCACCCTTGCTAGCTGCTATCAAACAGGCAAGAGACAGAGAGGACAGAATAACATGGTCACCAGAGATGAAGGAGAATTTTCAGAAATTGAAAAATTAAATAACAAATGCTCCAGTTTTGGGAAGTCCTGACTCCACCAAGGAGTTTTATTTATTCTCCCATTGCAACGGTCAGGTGATGACAGCTGAAATATCCTTTAGGACACAAACCCATTGCATATTTTAGTGGGCTGCTGTGCTCAGTTATAAAAGGACATTATCCTTGTGAGCAGAGTCTGACCACTGCAGCCTTTGCAGTGCAGTAGAGGACCCCCATTGTTATGGGGGCACCTTTGACGCTCTATGGAGAACATGCAGTATTTGCCATTATTCAGAAGGCTAAGACCATTCTGACTATGCAGAGAGTGTCAGGGTATGGGGTGATACTGTCACTTCCATCCTTGAAGGTTGTAAAGTGTCACACAGTGAATCCCGCGACATTCTTCGCCAACCCAAATTTAGACTCTGAGGATGATGCACATGACTGTGCAACCTGTATTCCCAATTAATCAAGTCAAGCAGTGGAGGATCCCATACCAGGTAGCAATGTCTATTTTGTTGATGGCTCTTCCACTATTGGCCAGGAGCCAGGAATTAGACACAGGTGCAGCAGCAATCAAAGCAGAACAGCATGATTCCTGTGATACACTACATATATTAAAGGAGTTAACATTACCATCTCATGATTCCACCCAGGCAGCAGAGTTAACAGCATTATTAGCAGTCCTTAAGTTAGGAGCAGGAGAAATCATTACAATATATTCAGATTCCGCTATGTGACAACCACTGTGCTTTCCAGCATCATGAGATGGAGCAAGGGAGGTTTTCTTATGCCGGACGGTAGCCCTGTTATGCATAGAAACCTCCTAGAGGCTCTAATAGGAGCACTTGTGTTACTACAGGTAATGGCAGTTGTGAAATATGCAGGGTACACAATTGGGCAAGATTATGTGTCCTGCGGTAATGCACTAACAGATTGGACAGCTAAAGATGCAGCTAGGCGCTCGCCCCCCAACTGTGCCATCAGATTCACAACCTGCCCCTATTCTAGTGGCTCAGACTGCCTCAACGCTTGAGTCTCAATCCAACACTACCATAAACAATGACACACCTCATTATACTGAGACAGCACGGTTACACCTGATAGAACTTCAGGAGGCTGCTCCTTTGCACGAGAAACAGTTATGGGAAGATAGAGGATGCTCTCAGGGGATGACCTAGAGTATAGACAACTATCTACAGGAAAACCGGTGATGCCACAGGCTTTGCTTGCGATAGCTCTGGATCAGATTCATTTATCAGGCCATACCTCCAGAGATTACTTGTCAATACAAATACAACAAGACTGGTTTGTTCCAATTTGCACGACATAATTACCTTGCATCTTCATAACTGTGTCATCTGTCAGCAGTTTTCCCCTAATCCCACCATAAAAGTGATAAATTCCACCATTCCATGACCACAAGATCCCTTTAAAGCCCTTCATCTTGACTTTGTGAGTATGATTGATAGGCGCAGTAACTACAGGTGGATGTATGACAGAACAGCGAGTGCCTTTACCACACACGCTTTAACAACGCGGTTTTACAAAGCACTTACTAGTAAAACGCACACTTTCACCACAAAACACACTACCACGCATATGCATAGAGTATAATTAAATGTGCCATTACCACTCATGCCATTATCACGTATCACATTAGCACGCATACCGTGCTGGACAGTTACAACGCGTCGATATAACCAATGCAAAAAAGTACTTTGAGTCACAAAATGAAAATTATGTCTAAAAAATCACAATAACAAAAATGTGCACTCTAAAGTATTCCAAAACACATTCTACAAATAAACATTATAAATAAAACATCACACAATACGCCAATTATTTAAAAAACATGTTCCCAAATGCAGCATTTGCAACTTAGTCCTTCATTTATTTAAACCCCTTATTTTCAGCTTTTCCAAAATAAAAATGTCTCTCATATAACAGGAAATGAAATAAATGTTTTCTTTATATGAACAAAATAATAAACTACACATCCCCAATAAAACTCACTTGAAAATGTTCATTCCAACACATCTCTTTGTTTAAATTTTCATCTACCACACCAAACACGTATAAAATGGGCTGCTCCCCATTTTGCATTCACTAGTACACTGATTGCGTTTGTGACCACACAGAGATTGTTACTGAAGCAAGACTTTACTACCACAGACTACCATCTACCGGTCCAAGTAAGAAGAACTTTCACAAAAAAGTACTTGCATTTCTATTAGTTAGTTATATTACATATTGATTAATTTATTTTTCTGAAACTTACAGATTTCTACCGTAAAATTTACAAAAATTGGCCTGGCAAACACGTACTGGATACATATATTTAAAATAAGTTTATATAAATTAATACTGAAGTTTTATAAAATATTATTTTTCTAACATATTATGGGGCCGATTACGATGTTGGTCGGAAAGCCTCCGACTGCTAGTCGGAAGCTTTCCAACGCCGGTCGGAGGCTTTCCGACTGACGCGGTCGGTTTGCGGTCCGTCCGCCCAATTACGATGTCTGCAATCGGAACGTAAACCGGCCGTTCATTCCGATTTGGTTCCGTCCAGCTCTCGGAGTCTTCTTGCCAGTCGGAACCACTCCGTAATCCCCTATGGACGGCGTTTCCGCCATCAGGATTACAATGTCGGTTTCCCACAGCCTTTCTGTGCCGGTCTGTCTGACACCGAAAGGCTGTCGGAAAGCGACTTTGGGAGCTCCAAAAATCATCCTTAGTTGAGGATTACTTATCTAACAGTGAACTTCATTTTGAATTAAAAAAACTATCTGCCTTATGCTTTGTACCTCCTGACAGTGTAGACCAAGACTTCACAGCAATTTCTGAATCTGAATATTTTACCCAAAATGAAGTGAAATTGGTAGCCCATCTAAATTAATTCGAAGGTACATGGATTTACCATCTAAGCAGGTTGGGTCACAGGAGGAAGCCAAGGTTTATGATTGAATGGTGGAACTGCTACACAACCTGCTTAGCGGGAGGTGCAAAGACTAACAATGCCATTGAGGAAGGGCACAATTCCTTCAGTAAGTCAATTGGCAAACTTCACCCAAACCTTTATCATTTTTTGCAAAGTTTGAAGAAGAAACAAAGTTTCCAAGAAATGAGACTTGCACAGTCCCTGTCAGGTAGCCTGAACCCACATATATCAAAAAAGACTAAAGAAATGTCTGAGTGACAATGGGGTCAAATTCAGCAATTTTCATTGATGGTGGCTTCAGACTAGCTGGCCAGTATTGGATACATATTACATTACTAATGCTTACTAATATTTCCCTAAAATACTTGCCTGTTTCAACAATTGTATGCAATTCAATTGCTATTTTTCTATTTTTTTTTACCAAATTAAAATAATTTGGGGATTTCTACCTGTAATTGTCTTCTCTCTTCAACTCTTGGTGACTTTTTCAAACAACGAATCACCAAGAGTCAACAGTAGTCCAATAATCCATATTGACAAATTAACATCCTCAGAAAAAGAAAAGTCTCGAAAAAGCTTGGTTTTGACTGTAAAACCATCACCTACAACCCAATTATTACAAATGTATACATTTTGAGTATAAAAAACACAGTTTTAGAAAGCAAAAATAGGGGGGAAAAAAATTCAAATAGCCAGAAATAATCCATTCTCCAAAAATGAAATGATATCCCAAAAAAGCCAGAAATGTGGATGTAAGTAATACAAAAAAAGCAACATCTGTATCTGGAACTCTGTTAATAAAACCATACCCATAAAAATTAATACTGCTTCCAAATAGAAATGTCCCAAAATAACGCTGTAGTTTTGGATTAACAACATCCATCTTCCCCCTGCAACTACATGATCTTTGTCCCGAGAATTCTCCAAACAGTATAAAAAACACGCAGCTCAAAAAGTAAAAATGTTGATTTTGTTTCAAATATGTTTTTTGAAGTTTTTAAATGTTATCTTTCAAGTTTTTTAAACTTACTTTGAAAAAAAACAACCGTCCCGACGTCAGCAAAGGAACACAACCTTCATGGCAATGGAAAAGTGGTAAAAGCACTTAAAACATACAATGTATTTCTTTCTCCCATCTAACTACCTCCACCCTGTACTTACAATGAACATAGCCACCTCTATACTTTTGAAAATAAAAGTCATTTTTCTTACCTGTCCACCACTCTTTCTTGCTTCTGATCTAGACCGTGCCGCTCCACTGACTGTAGGAACAGACGTACAACTGCAAGTAAAAACAGAAAAAGAACAATATTTGCAATTTAATTCAATGAAAAACCGTGGCAAAAAACTTGAAAAATGTTTTTAAAAAATGTTATGTGTTATCAAAAACAATTATGTATATTTTTGTAAAATATGTTATATGATTGAATAATTTTTTTAAATGTCTATTTTTATACTATTTATAAATAAATAATATAAATATTACACCTTTGTATTAACTTTACATCTTTCCATATACTGTGTAAAAAATGTATTTTGACATATAATGTTTTTTTCAATTACTTATTTTTTAAATATTTAAATAATGTATATTGGTATTTATTTAAAATAAATATTTAATTAACTTCTACCCTTTTCACTTAAACTACCTTTCTTTATTAATATTCAGCTACTCTAAAGAAAATACCTGACTCCCCAAGCCAATACCCCTACATACCTTAAATACCATCCCTTAATAGTATTTTTAATTTGTTTTAAATGTATATAAATGTAATATTAATTAAAATTTGCAACATTTGCAAACCTTAAACATTAGCATTAAAATATACAAATTAATACCTGAGTATTAATACACTTCCTTACCCAATACCCCTATTTCCCTTGTACCCCATCCCTAAATAGTAATGTTACAATTTTATAAAATATTTCAAATCATTAAAGCATTACTAGTTTGCAAAAATTACACTTCTTAATATTAATAGTAAATTAATAAAATTAATCCCTGAGTATTAATACACTTCCCCACCCAATATCCCTATATCCCTTGCATCCCATCCCTAAAATATTGTATTACAGTTGCTAAAATTAATTTTAAAAATTACCATTAACCTGAAAAAACATAAATTACATTTTTAAAGTAGAAATACTAAAGTAATAAATGAATACCTGAATATTAATATACTTCCCCACCAAATACTCCTATATCCCTTACATCCCATTCCTAAAATGTATTATCATGTAAATTAATGCATATAAAATAATTATAAAATTCATATTTACCAAATATCTATAAGATATACTTCCTCATGTACTTACCCCTATATACTTACATATTGATGCATGGCAAAAATATTTGTGGTAAAAAGCATGAGTAGTAATGACACTAGTGGTAAATAAAATGCATAGTAATGACACTAGTGGTACACACATGCGTAATAAATGTCTAGATCCAGAAAACATTGTAAAGTGATGCGTGGTAATGACACTAGTGATAAATGCATATTTGTTGTAAAAAGCTGTGTGGTAAAGACTGAAGCGTGGTTAAGACTTCATTGTAAAGGGGAAACAGCCATTACAACGCGGCTGTTTCCCTGCATATTA
Organism: Calotriton arnoldi; assembly: GCA_963921515.1. Classification (NCBI taxonomy): domain Eukaryota; kingdom Metazoa; phylum Chordata; class Amphibia; order Caudata; family Salamandridae; genus Calotriton; species Calotriton arnoldi. The sequence continues at coordinate 180,216 of CAWUFW010017605.1, forward strand.
TTACATCGCATGCGTTACAACGCATGCGATGTAACAACACGTAGCCATTAATACGCATACCATTACATTGCATGAGCTTTTACAACGCATGCGATGTAATGGCGATCTACATCGTTGTGAGGAAACTGAGGCTCTTCCGTTTCCTCACAATGACGTGCACCGTGCACCGCCCCTCAGGCAACGTAGGAACCAGGAGAGAGGAACCATGAGGAGAGAGAGGTAAGGGGGATTGGGCCAGGGGTGGGGGGTTACTTTTTTAGAGTTTAGGGTAGTGTCGGGGTAGTGTTGTGGTGTTTGTGTAGTGTAGGGTAGTGTTTTAGGGTTTAGGGTAGTGTCGGGGGTCGTGCAGGGTAGTGTAGGGACTGGACTGGGGGAAGGGGGAGGGTCGTGCTGGGGGTAGTGTTTTAGGGTTTAGGGTAATGTTGTGGTGTTTGTGTAGTGTAGGGTAGTGTTTTAGGGTTTAGGGTAGTGTTGGGGGGTCGTGCAGGGTAGTGTTTGAATGTAGGGACCGGACTGGGGGAAGGGGAGGGTCATGCTGGGGGTAGTGTTTTAGGGTTTAGGGTAGCATTGTGGTGTTTGTGTAGTGTACGGTAGTGTTTTAGGGTTTAGGGTAGTGTTGGGGGGTCGTGCAGGGTAGTGTTTGAGTGTAGGGACCGGACTGGGGGTCGGGGAAGGGTCGTGCTGGGAGTAGTATTTTAGGGTAGTGTTGTGGTGTTTGTGTAGTGTAGGGTAGTGTTTTAGGGTTTAGGGTAGTGTCGGGGGGTCGTGCTGGGTAGTGTTTGAGTGTAGGGACCGGACAGGGGGAAGGGGGAGGGTCGTGCAGGGGGTAGTGTTTTAGGGTTTAGGGTAGTGTTGTGGTGTTTGTGTAGTGTAGGGTAGTGTTTTAGTGTTTAGGGTAGTGTCGGGGGGGTCGAGCAGGGTAGTGTTCGAGTGTAGGGACCGGACTGGGGGAAGGGGGAGGGTCATGCTGGGGGTAGTGTTTTAGGGTTTAGGGTAGTGTTTTGGTGTTTGTGTAGGGTAGTGTTTTAGGGTTTAGGGTAGTGTCGGGGGGTCGTGCAGGGTAGTGTTTGAGTGTAGGGACTGGACTGGGGGTCGGGGGAGGGTCGTGCGGGGGGTTGTGTTTCAGGGTTTAGGGTAGCGTTGTGGTGTTTGTGTAGTGTAGGGTAGTGTTTTAGGGCTTAGGGTAGTGTTGGGGGGTCATGCAGGGTAGTGTTTGAGCGTAGGGACCGGACTGGGGGTCGGGGGAGGGTCGTGCTGGGGGTAGTGTTTTAGGGTTTAGGGCAGTGTTGTGGTGTTTGTGTAGTGTAGGGTAGTGTTTTATGGTTTAGGGTAGTGTCAGTGGGTCGTGCAGGGTAGTGTTTGAGTGTAGGGACCGGACTGGGAGAAGGGGGAGGGTCGTGCTGGGGTAGTGTTTTAGGGTTTAGGGTAGTGTTTTGGTGTTTATGTAGGGTAGTGTTTTAGGGTTTAGGGTAGTGTCGGGGGGTCGTGCAGGGTAGTGTTTGAGTGTGGGGAACGGACTGGGGGTTGGGGGAGGGTCGTGCTGGGGGTAGTGTTTTAGGGTTTAGGGTAGCGTTGTGGTGTTTGTGTAGTGTAGGGTAGTGTTTTAGGGTTTAGGGTAGTGTCGGGGGGTCGTGCAGGGTAGTGTTTGAGCGTACGGACCGGACTGGGGGTCGGGGAGGGTCGTGCTGGGGGTAGTGTTTTAGGGTTTAGGGTAGTGCTGTGGTGTTTGTGTAGTGTAGCGTAGTGTTTTAGGGTTTAGGGTAGTGTCAGGGGGTCGTGCAGGGTAGTGTTTGAGTGTAGGGACCAGACTGGGAGAAGGGGGAGGGTCGTGCAGGGGTTAGTGTTTTAGGGTTTAGGGTAGTGTTGTGGTGTTTGTGTAGTGTAGGGTAGTGTTTTAGGGTTTAGGGTAGTGTCAGGGGGTCGTGCAGGGTAGTGTTTGAGTGTAGGGACCGGACTGGGAGAAGGGGGAGGGTCGTGCTGGGGGTAGTGTTTTAGGGTTTAGGGTAGCGTTGTGGTGTTTGTGTAGTGTAGGGTAGTGTTTTAGGGTTTAGGGTAGTGTCGGGGGTCGTGCAGGGTAGTGTTTGAGTGTAGGGACCGGACTGGGGGTCGGGGGAGGGTCGTGCTGGGGGTAGTGTTTTAGGGTTAAGGGTAGTGTTGTGGTGTTTGTGTAGTGTAGGGTAGTGTTTTAGGGTTTAGGGTAGTGTCAGGGGGTCGTGCAGGGTAGTGTTTGAGTGTAGGGACCAGACTGGGAGAATGGGGAGGGTCGTGCAGGGGGTAGTGTTTTAGGGTTTAGGGTAGTGTTGTGGTGTTTGTGTAGTGTAGGGTAGTGTTTTAGAGTTTAGGGTAGTGTCGGGGTGTCGTGCTGAGTAGTGTAAATGTAGGGAGAGGACTGGGGGTCAGGGGAGGGTCGTGCCGGGGTACTACATTAGAGTTTAGGATAGGACAGAGTAGAGTCACTTACCTTTCAAACTTTTACCATGAGTATACCTTTACCACGCATGCCTTTGCGTTGTAAAGGAATGCGTGGTAAAGGCATAGTCGTGGTAAAAGTTTGCGATGTAATGGCATGTCATTGTCATTGACATCGCGTAGTAATACCTGCGTTGTAATGGCACGCATGATATTGGTATGGACTGCGTTGTAAATGCTGTTTCCCACTACAGGTATCTTATAGTGGTGGTCTGTCCATTTTCCCGATGGATTGAAGCAGGACGATTCATCCATTGTGATGCTAAATCAGCAGCTACATTCCTAATTCGTGAAGTAATTCCACAATGGGAAATTCCAGCAGGGATAAGATCCGACAGTGGCACTCATTTTTCTAATACAATATTTGTGCATATTACAACACAGTTAGGAATAAAACATAAGCTGTCCTCCATGTACCACTCTCAAAGTTCTGGTATTGTCGAGCGCCTTGACAGCCTCTTGGAGAGTAAGATAAGTAAGTTATGTGTTACATTACACAAGAAATGGTTATACTGTTTGCCAATAGCACTCCTTGCCCTTAGTAAAACACCCATTTCAGACCATCACTTGACACCCCATCAAATAGTGACAGGGAGATCTATGATCTTCCAAGTCCCTTCAGGTAGAAGTAAAGTACAGGGAGAAAGCTCAGCAGAAATCGTGAATGATGAAATACACATGTATTTGTGTGAACTGATGAAATGTGCAACATTCATCTCCAAACATGTAACAAAGGAAAAGGAGAAGCGCGCCACTGCCCAGGTCGATCTCCCAGCTGTACACTTGGGAGAGCAAGTATTTATAAGAAAGTTTGTCCGAAAATGGTGAGACAAACGATTCGTGGACCCCTACACAGCTACTGCTGTCACCCCCACAGCCCTCTAGGTGAATGGCAGGAAGCCCTGGTTCCATCGCAGTCATGTCCGTCTAAACCCAGCACCTCACCAAACATCATGAACAATGTAAATGGAACAAGAGGGGGATAAAGATTGTCATCATAAAAACGCCACCTCCACCTCTGGTCTATTTTTTTAAAGAACAACACAAAAGGTATGTACTTTTTTATGTCTCTTAATTCTATTGTTTCTGCTCTTCGACAGCAACATACTTTTTTGTTCCAATGTCTTTCGTGTCCGGAGAGAGCTCTCTAATAACAATGTGACCTGCAACGCCTATACTCAGTTGTCAGGTAATATGTGGTACCAGCTTATGTCAGATATCAGTTCAGAAAACACTAATGAATCCTGCTTTGTGTGCTCCCTAATTCCTCATGCTACTGGATCAGATAGGCTGCACTCAACAAACGAAGTACCCCCCAAGTTCAACTCAATGTCTATTACATTTGTACTTGTGTAGGATTAAGGCCAAAATGCAGTTGACACATGTTAGAGTAGTGCGCTTCCTAGTCAATGCCACGAAATATGACTCAGTAGAGGAAGTATTATACATTCTCACAGATAAACAGGACATGAGGGATGAAATATCATGTATGAAGAAGACAGGCCATCCTACTATTGTAGATTGGACCCAGATGGTCCTAGAGTTAGGATTTTTTAGGTGTAACACGCCTGCCCACTGAGTGTAACAACTATTTCAAAAACCCCTCTCCCCAGATTGTGTATGTAGGACAGGATTTAGAGTCACTGAGTCAGTCTTTGCCCTTGATTAATGGCACCCCAGTATTGAATTTTCCTGTAGGGCTATGTCTTTATGGGATGGGACTGATGTTAGTCAGGATGCAATAGGAAAGTGTACGCATATCTGGGATGAAAACATTTCACGGTACATATGGGTAGATAGCACAATAAGTCCTCAGACTGATATGGAACTAATTTCTGCTTCTTTGTGTTTCAGAGGAAATGGCACTGTTAACTTTAGACAACATATTGGCTGTAAGATCACAGTTTACCATGCAAAAATGCAGGGGTGCACCTCCAGCCTCATGGATTTTTACAGACAGTGCAGAGAACTGCTGTATGCCCAGTTGCCACCAAATTGGGGTGGAACCTGCTCCATTGTGACTTTGCACACTCCGGTTTGGGTAATTCCTGACATCAACTTGTTGACCTTGCACGACCACCCCATGAGCTGTCCAACGACCTTGCTACACCATAGCCGAAGGAAGAGAACTGCATAGTACTATGACAGAAGCACTTGGAATGATGTTCCCCAAGAGTGCTGCCTTTTCAACAATGCAAAAATAGTCTTTGGGAGCATTCTGCTGTTTGTTCAAGCTAAAGCAACACGCCATTGGCTCCATATAGTGCAATGGGAGCTCCTGAAAGTCATAAATACTACTAACGATGGTTTCAACACGTAATGTATTAAATATCATAAATGCCAATAAAGGTGATTTACAAAAACAAAAATAAACAAAAAAACAATGGTTTCAACACCATAAAGGAAGAACTGTGTGCCATACAAATGATGGTAATGCAGCATCGCTATGTGCTGGACCTTTTGACGGCCACACAAGGAGGGGTATGCAAGAAAATTGGGACAGTGTGCTGCACTTATATTCCAGCAAATGATGCAGGCAGTGGAACTTTATCAGAGGCTTTACAGACACTCCATAATCCACAAAACAAAATGGTAGATGAAGGAGGTGCCCCAGATAGTTGATTTAGTGGTTGGGTTTTATCACAGCCATCCTGGATGTCGAGACTGTTAGGGGCCTTGCTGCCAATTTTTGTGGTCTAACGACTAATGTTTTGTGTTGCACAATTAATCTTAGGATGTTGTAGGAGAATAGGCACAAAGGCGGGTGGGATGTTCCGAGTTAGGACACCAATGCAAATAGTGGATTCCCAGGGCAACTTGTACCACCTAGTCCCAAGCACAGACCAAGGTCTAGATGAAGTAGTTGAAATATCAATAAGTGGGGGGAATGTTGCAGGAAATGTAAAAAAAATTAACACACCGTAGAAAATATAACACAGGAGAATATGACGCAACAACAAACCCAAGCAGAAAAAAACAGCTGTTTGCAGTTAAAAATCAGTTTAGACCCAAATCTTGCACTGACACGAGTAAGGTGAAAAGTTCACTTGAGGACACAATGGAATAGGAAACATGAAATTGTTTCAGTTAAAGGCCAACTCGTGTTTAGTAAGCTTGAAGCATTAATGATTGTGACACATAAGTCCACCAGCACGCACTTTGTGCCTCCAAACAGATCGTGGCCTGAATTTGATATGTATAAATTTGTGTATGTGATTTCTTAGAATCGATAGTTGATCTACGGTGCAATAATTTATGGGTGTTTTTTAATGTACTTTTATGGGTTTTAAAAAAAAAAAAGATTCATTAGACAAAACATTTACATATTAGCTTTGGAGATTTTGTGACAATCCCTGGTGATAGTGGAATGCCTGTGTATGGATGCGGTATGAATTACAGATAGTGTGCTTTAATACAATCCAAAGGGAAATTGTTGCTTTGACTTGTTGTCAATTTGGTGTCCTGTCCCTTTGGTAAGGAGGACCCCTCTCTTATTTTTGAGAATCACACGAAGAACAAATACTCATTGCCAAACAGATCTCATTTAATGGATAGCAGGATTTGACTTTGGAAGCGAGATCGCTGATAATGTATTGCAGGACACAAACAACTAAATTAAAATAATAGTCACAGTTAACAAGAAAAAGCACCAAAATGTATCAGAAAATCAAAAGTAATCCCATACACTAGCATCCAACTAAAGCATATAAAACCAAGCTCCGGGATGCGAGACTTTATAACACTTTACACATGACTTAAAAGGATATTATTCATAAAAGAAGAGAATTCCACATTTGCATGCCAAGGGCTGAGAAGAACTGTCTATAAAAAGTAAATCTCTTGAATCAGGAAGTGAAGGTTTCTGGTCAAGATGGAACCTCCAGAGATAACCAATTTCTGAACCTGATAACCCAGTGTCCCAGTTTAAATAGTCTTGAAGGCAATGCAGTCACTCTTTAAACAAGAAAGCATCACATAAAGAGGAAGTCAATCCAGCCTACGGAGTAGAGGATATAGTTATGCTTAATTTGTTTGCTAGTGGTGGGCACCTGCACGCATTTTAAGAAGAGAAAGAGCAACAAGAATATAGTAATGTAAAGAAAAAGAATAATGACTTCCCCACTCCAGTGCTTAATTTGTAAAAAATTAAGTGCCAGGGCTCTCATCAGGAGGCCACTGCAGCCTATTCCACCCACTGCCCTGGCTAGCACTACAAATGACAGTACAAACACAACTACTAATCACCACACCCTACAAGTGTGACAGTTCAGGCTATTCCAGGCACCCAAAGCATTAAGATTAGCATGGGCAGCAGGTAATAGTCATTTTTAACGTATATTAAATGTGTAAACAACTGTTGCTGTGCTTACGCTAAATCAGACAATCGGCCCACCATGTGGCAGGCTGTCATAAGTGCCGGTGCTGCCAATTAAGTGCCGGTGCTGAGCACCGGAAACCACCGGCTCAAATTAAGCACTGCCCCACTCTGACTTCTTCGGATCAAGTTTTCTTATATTCAGTACTTATATTGTGTCTATTGAAATATATTATTATTAGTATTAGTATTGATAATAATAATAATAATAATATTCAAATAATTATTGTTATTAGGTTTATTGTTTTAATGTTGTTATTATTGTGTGTTATTGTTAAGTAATATTAATAATATTAATAACAATAATAATAATAATAATGATAATAATAATAACAATAAAAAAATACTATAATAATGCTTCTTTTTGTTCATTAAAGAGACACAACAGAATCAAGGAAACTTGATTGGAAGAAGTCAGAATGGGGATGCCTTTATTATTATAACATGTAATATTGCTGAATGATAATAATAATAATAACAATGTGTAACAATGTGTAGATGTGCATTTGCGGCAGCCCTCCTACATGCATGTAGCTCCTCGATGTGAAGTATGAATGCTTTGGGTTTTGTTTAGTGTTTGGCGGATGGAATATTCCATTACAAACATGGCAGTTGTGCCAACAGCCATATCAAAAGCCTATGACAATTGTAATACAGCGGACAGGATATCTATCAGGTGTTGCCAGAGTATAGGCACAATGATTGAAAGCAAGAATGCAAATAACCATGCCACAGTGCGAAAAAAGAGACAGGAAGTGCAGGTTGGTAGAAGAAAAGTGTGTGAGGTGGAATCAAGACAAGGCAGCCTTGGAATTCGGCAAACCTAGCAGTTGATAACTGGCTCTGAAGAAAAACGTTGGGGCCCTCAACCTACTGTGGGTGACCTGGAAAGAAAATAACACATTCCCATCAGAGGAGACAGTTACCCGAGCACATTTTCTTTCATTCAAAGCCGCTTTGATGAAAAGCTTACATATTAGCTTTGAACGTGCTGCAGACACGTCAGCAGCCAGCACATGCCTGGCATATGCTGAGCCTCCAAGTGAAATAGCTCTTACATACGAAAGAAAAGACGCAATGTGATTATTTGAACTCAGTATGCCAATAATTCGGAGTCTGCCGGCAAATGACGGCGGAAATATTTCAAAGGTCCGTCCAAAGGCTCAAACACTGACTTCAGATAGAAGGGTGTCTGACGTCTGCGCTGGGCGGTAACCGCGTTCCAGGCAGTGCTCTGTGCCACTGCGCGCACTCTGCCAAAGGTATTTGTGGGAAGAAGGCATCTGGCGAATACTTTACGGACCAAAATGTTTTTTATGTGCCAAGCTCTAAAAACCAGTAGAGTAAACTATCGAGACTTCTTCATAATTATTTCTAATAAAATTAGCATCAAAAAGTCAAGGATGACAACAGAAAGACGTTCACCAGCTCTAGTTCAGTAAGAAGTAAATATGAACAAATGGCGGCCGTTTCTTATCTTTTGACGGTAGTTTGTTGTGCACCGTACCATTTATTTATATGACGTACACCATTTTTTGAATTTCTTACGCGAGGCAAGTCCCCATGCAAAGCACAGTTCCGTTCTGAGGCCTACATTCGCCTAATAGCCGTTGGAAGCCAAACTGGTCCCCCCTGTCAACTATTTCTGTCGACGACGGCGGCACAGTGGCACGGTAGGGTGGCTTAACTCGGTAATAACAGGATTGAGAGGCAGCGACCTCGGAGCAGAACATTCACAGTCCAGCTGCTTACTGTCGAAGCACATATATAGCGTGATTCTTACATTATGAATCAATGCGATTTAAAAATAGCCAGTTCCACGGCAGGTGCCAGGTGCTTTCTAAAGCTCAATGCACCTTTCTGGCACGTCACAAATGAGACTGACAAACTTCCATCCAGCCTCCTCCAATAGAAATTAGGCCATCTTATTTGTGAATCAGAGAAGGGACGTGGGCAATTTGTTTGTTATGAATGGTACTCATCACGGCGGGACTGGGAACTGAAACCAGCCCCGGCAATCAGCTCGGCCGGCCCCGGAGGGCGCTGGGGGGTGGGACTGGGAAGCAGCACTCGTACTGCCGCTTTTGTTACAGGTGGCCAATATTGCAGCACTGCTGCTAAACCGGTCAACCGTAACAAAACCGGCCCCCACCCTTCCGGCCCACCGGGGAAACGCCTGGTGCCCGCAGTCCGGCCCTGGTACTCAGGGAGAGCGTTTAGTGTGAACAACTGGATTGAAAGCAGGGCCGGACTGGGAATTCAAATCAGCCCTGGCAATTTTGTCAGACTACCCACCCCCCCCCCCCCCCCCCCCTAGGGTGCAGTGCAAGTGTGCAAGCACAGCTGCTTTTGTTACTGGAGGCCGATATTGCAGCACAGCTGCAAAACCGCCCCAAGTAACAAAACCGCCCCCCACTGCTGTAAAACCAGCCCTCACCCTTCCAGCCTCCCGGGGAAATTCCCAATGCCCAGTACGGCCAGTCCGGCCCTGATTGAAATCCGGCTTTTCACAGCTGTGATATTACAACAGTGGGAAACAAAAGTTGTTTCGTACTGTTCTTATGCAACTAGGGCAAGTGCCTGCTTCTCATATGTTACTCTGCCTCTCCTTTGTCTGTTAAGACCCAACCAAGGTAGCGAAATGGCAGCTGAAGTACTCACCAGCCTTCTCTTGCCTCTCCTATGTCCCCACAGACCCGAAGAAGGCAAGATAATGCAGGAGGTGCTACTGCGCACCAACCACCACATTCCTCTTTCACTGCGGTCTCTGCCTCAGAGTTGCATGAGCAGGGAAAGATGTAAGAGCTGCAGTTAGTACTGCACTAGCTTTCCATTCTTCATGTGAGATGAGAGAAGTTGGCTTTGGGCGGGAAGGAGGTAAGGCACCGAAAATGGGGCTTGGTGGCAGGAAGCACGGTATTTTTTCAGTTTGGGCCAAAAGGGGGCATATTCAATGAGGGGTAGCAGGAGGCCAAATATATGTATATATATATATATATATATATATATATATATTTTACATTTACACATTTACACCCCTCAGTAGCCGATGAAAGCAGGGGCATATGTGTAGGAGAAACATATAACATAAAATTGTTGATGGGGAGTTTATCTCTGGATTCTGACTGACATTATTATCTATTTAATATCACTCAGAACCACTCAGAGAAACACATCCTCACTATTTACTGTTAACCATCTATAATTCTATATATTCTGCAACTACACACCATGTCCATGAAGGCACAGAAATCTGTGTGAGATCTCAAGTATGGTGTTCCAGAAGAGTCAAAGTAGCTTCTTACAAAAATAGTTAGGTGCAGTATCAGACAAAAAAAAGATCAGGAACTCATATTATCTTGGGTCAAATCATTGATCCGCACTATAGCCTTATAGCCTGCTGCTGTGGGCTATACCTGTTGTTAAAGGCCCTAAACCCGAATTATAGACCCGAGCCGTAGGCCCTATAAACAAGGGTGAGGGCATTTTACAACCAGTACAGCCAGAGGTAGAAGGGGTATTAGTCTATTAGAACATTCCACAAAAGGTAAACTTTGGAATATTCAAGCAGAAGGCTTATACTAGCCGTTATTAGCACTGAGCCACTTTATTGTCTTTAATGGACCACTCAGCATGTTTTATTACCATATAAAGGTTCTAGCCCTGATTCACAATGTTTTTTCTGTGAGTAGCTGTATCTTACTCCTGGTGTGACTTACACTTGAAGTTTCAGGCCTGATTCAAAAAGAAGTATCTATCCATAGGTGTGTTTATTCCAGGCTATAGATTCAGTTACATCTGTAAATTCAGTCCAAATTCTCAAGGCATTTTCTATCAGTAGGTGTGGATTACACCAGGCTAATCATGATTTGCTCATAACTTTCTTAGAGTAATACTCACTTAATCTTGTTTCTCTGATTCATTATGTCTTACTTCTGGAAATACTCACAGAATGCTTTGTGAATCAGGCCTGTATTTTCAGGGTTATTAAAAACATCACTAGTAAAACAGTTGCATCACTGATTCTTTTTTTTTTAATGTAACATTTTTATTGCAAGCATAAGGCAGCCACACTTAGGAGGCAGCATGTTTCCATTTTGTATCCTTTAAATTTTGTGGCACATGCTCACTATAAAAAAATAACCATTACAACAGCTTGCCAGGGCCAGACCTATTAGCTTTGGCAAAGCTTGTTTGAATATGCCTATAATACTAGGCAGATCAAAAGTCAAAGTGGAGATCATTGGTAAGCAATTTAAAATACCCACTCAAAGTGTGGGCGGTGTGGGCCATCTATATTTCCTTCTTCCTGGGAAATTTTCTGCATAATGATCTGTAATGACCAGAAAATCTAAACCTCAGTACAAAGAGCAGTGTTTGGTTTCAATGACCACAGTTATCCATTTAAGGTTCTGCCCTCTACAGTGCCAATGAAGATGGAGAACTGACTTGGTCAATGGTTCCTACGTGTCAACTGCAGTCAGCAAAGAAAGACATAGTGACACCTTTCTTGCTTATGAAAACGAACTACAGATCAGCTGTACACTGTCCATGGTGCCAAAATCTAGAGTTGTGTCCCATCTGACATGGAAAAGAAAGACTAACTTCTGTTGTTTCCTTAGCCCTCGTGCTTCATTTCTCAAAGAATAAGTGTGAGGGTCCAAAGATCTTCTCAGGAGACTGATGCAGCGGCCGTTGAATGCTGATGTTACTGAAGGCCAAGGCTGCCTTGTATTGATGCCACCTCATACCTCTTTCTTACACAACCCTACAGTTACAGCCTCTTTATAAAGCTCTTGCAGATTTTGTTTAATCCCTGATTTCTGTCCTTTTCACTGCTATTCTATCTTTCTTTTCCTCCTTCATTCTCCCTTTTCTGCCTTTCTCCTCTTGCTCTGGATTAAAGCCTGAAGATGAAAACTAAGGACCTGATTTAGAGTTGGGGAATTGATGCTCCTCACAAATGTGATGGACATTCCATCCTCGTTATTAGAAGTGTATGTAATAAGCTGGCTGGGAAATCCATCATGCTTGTCACGGGGTACCCGTCCACCAAACTCTAAATTAGACCCTAAGTCCTGGTCCCCAAAAATGACTGCCGATGACCACCACCTTTAAACACAAATTCAGCATTATTTAGACCCTCCTACATCTCCCTTACAGGCCTCCGGACTCAACCTCAAATGCTTGGATACCCTTTTGATATTCCTTTTAGCAATATAGGGGCATATGTATTAAAACATCGTTTTGCGAGTCCTTAATAGCGATTTTTTGTGAATCGCTATTAAGGACTCGCAAAATGCAATGTATGTAGGAATCGCAATAATAATTGCGATTCCTACATATTCCTTAATTGCGACTCGCAAATTGCAAATCGCAATTAAGGAATACCTTCCCATTCCGTCCTATGGGCCTAGAGGCCCATAGGAATGAATGGGAAGACATTCGCAATTTGCGAGTACCCATTAGGTACTCGCAAATTGCGAGTGCTATTTCAAGGGTGCAAGGGTGTCAAAAGGACACCCTGTTGCACCCCTGAAATATGTATGTGTGCACATGTGGCGCACATACATGCCCTAAGGGCATGTATGTGCACCACAGGCCACTTTGAAAAATGCAAAAAAGTGCATTTTTCAAAGAAATCGCAAATTACCACCAACTTGAAGTTGGTGGTAATTTGCGATTTCTTAGGGCAAAATCGCACAACATGGGTGCTTCCTGTATTGCATTTAAGGAATCACAATTTGCGATTCCTTAAATGCAGTCGCAAAATAGGGAATCGCTAATTTTGCGATTCCTTATGTTGCGAGGGCCTTTTGGGATGATACATCCCAAAAGGCTTTTTCCCGTTCGCAAACGGGCCGATTCTGAGAATCGGCCCGTTTGCGAACGGGAAAACGCATGATACATGTGCCCCATATTGATGTGTGGCGAAAAACACAGCGCAACATGCAGGTTCATTGTTGTTTCTATCTACATGAAGAATACATCGTTTTGAAAATAGGGAATGTAGAAATTGGAACAAGTCAGTAGAAATTGAAAGCATGATTATTTCATTCCAGGTTAACACCAAGGTCCTCCTTACAAGTTGTGTTATTTGACCTACAGTGGTAACTCCGGGGCAAATAACGCAATTTGCAGTTTTAAGGTTCAGAGCCCAGAATTATTGGGTCTAAAATCTCTGGCCCTAATATGCAGGCCTGGACACACTGGGCCTCCCAGAGAGGCTGCAGGGGCTGAGGCTGCAGCAAGCATCATTGCACAGCCCCACCTGCTGCCAGTTGCAGTCTAGTAGGTACCAGTTTATGCCTGTATGTGCATTTTTAAACTGCCATTTTGGTATGGCAAAACAAACCTTTTGCCAGGCCCAAACCTTCCTTTATAATACATCTAAGTCACCACTAGGGTAGGCCATGGACAGCCCTGAGGGCAGAGTGCAGTGTATTTAAAACGTAGGACATGTAATTTTACTTTTTGCATGTCCTAGTAGTGAAAAAACTCTTACATTTGTTTTTCACTACTGCAAGGCCTACCTCTTTCATAGGATAACATTGGAGTTACTTTATTACACTTAATTAGCTGTAATTTCCAAATGGAAGGTTACCAGTTCATTTTTGGTGTCTTTGAAATTGTAATGAAAAATCCTCTCTTACGTTAAAGTCGATTTCAAATTACAATTTTGAAAATGGCACTTTTAGAAAGTTTAAATCTTCCTGCCTTAGCCGTTTAGTGCCTGTTGCCAGTCTCTGGGTCACATGACTGAGTGTAGCTGACAGTTGAGCTTTGTGTATTCCTAGACAGGCACATACAATAGACAGCTTAGGTGTGCCTGGATGGGCCATCATTGGTTGGATTAGTCTGGAGCCAGGGCAGGAAGACAGGATGCCTGGGGACTTCAAAAGGAAACCTCTAGATCAGTGTTTCCCAAACTGTGGTCCGCGGACCCCCAGGGGTCCGTGACACATTTCCAGGGGGTCCGCCGCCAGCAGTTTTAAAAGCACTGCAAAGTTCCTTGTATAGTTAGCAGTTTACGAGCAACAATAAAAGTGTCAAGATAGCGCCAGTGATTAATGTAGCTGCTAGAGAGAGATGAGAGTTTTGTCCAGGAGCAGCTTTGACTTATCTAATGTAGCACAGAAGTTTAATATGCCTACTGCAAAGAACAAGTACCATGCATTTAAAAAAAACTGTATTTTATGTGCATAGGTCAGTGGGTTACTGGTTTTGTAACAGAGATTCTTTTGCTACTGTGCAGTTTATAAGTGACAATCGTAATCTAGCACAGTGACCTATAAACTGTCATCAAAGAGCTGCATGGTACAAGTTAGTAATTTATGTTTTTTCCCAGTCTTTCATTATCTTGATGCTGCTAAAAAGGTTTATTTGGGTGGAAATACATTTTTATTGTTAAAGTCAATGCTAGCCACTGTGTTATGTTCTGAACCCTGAGTTTGTGCTTCTCCAGACCAAGCACTCTTTAAAAATGCCTACCAGTATGAATGACGTGAATCCTACACCTTGTAGTCCCCTTTGCCTTATGTAACATTTTCTATATACTGATTTACACGAATGATTCAGTTTCTCTATATGTGTGTGATGTAAAGTGCTCTGACATCCTACAATGGTATGAGAGATGCTATAAAAACAAATGAAATACATGTGACAGAGGGGCTATGGAGAGATGAGAGGCACTGTTGGAGGGTGATAATAAGGGAATCATTGAAGAACCCCAACAAAGGCTGTCCTATCCTGGTGCATAGTAAGGTCATCATTTACTATTCTTTAAAAGCTAATACAATTCAATATATAATGATAAATGTGTTGTAGAATGCATCATTGTTTCCTAAATTTTTGGGAGTGGAGAGCCTCGCAAAGCCCCCTTTGTAGTGGTCAGGCTCACTCACTGCACTTGGTGTGCACCGTATGGGGACTGGTCTGAAAACATTTGCCAGGGCTGCTTTGGGTTTCCAGGCTGCCCCTGGCAGGAGCCTCGTACTGCAAAGTAAAACCAACCATTTCAAAGTTTGTCACAGAGATACAGCACCAACCTTCCCATTAAAATGTTTGGTTTTTGCAAATTCTTTCAATTTAAAATACTATGGGGGATATTTACAACAGAAGTGGCGGAGCGTGTCGTTAGCCTCCTTGGCTTAACGACACACTCCGCCACTTCAGAAACGCAGGGCTGCACCATATTTACAAGAATTTGGTGCAGCCCTGCGTTTCCCCCTGCGCTACACTTAGCAGTGTAGCGCCAATGCAGGCACCCTTGCACTATGGTGCAAGGGTGTCTGCGTGCAGGAGAAGATTGTTTATGTACAGGAAGGTCCCCCATCCTGCACATAAACAATCTTGAAATGTCTTTTTGTCACTTCTATGTGTGCTGCTTAATGCAGCACACATGGAAGTTACAAAATGTAATTTTTTTTTAAAGATTGTTTATGTGCAGGAAGGTCACCTTCCTGAACATAAACAATCCAAGCGTTTTGCTTTTTCCATGTGTGCTGCACAAGGCAGCACACATGGAAAAAGCAAAAACGAGGAGAAATAAAGCATTTTCTCCTCGTTTCGCCAAGTTAAGACCAGGTTTTCCCTGGTCTTAATTTTGGCGCTGCCTCCTATTTACGCTGCCCTTGTAAATAGGGGCCAGTGTCAAAATCAATGGGTGTAACGGTGGAACCCCCACCGCAACACCCACTGCCCACCCCTTTCACGCTAAGCCTTGCGTGAAAGGGGGCCTTATTTACAAGGAAGCGTTAAGCCACGTTTAGTGGCTTAACGGTGCCTTGTAAATAAGGCGAAGCCCCTATCGCCACGGGAACATCGCAAAATGTGACGTTCCCATCGCGATAGTGGCTTGTAAATATGCCCCTAAAATCCTTAGTAATTCGAGTATTTGTTTTGTGTGCACATGTGTGTTTTTTTTTTCTTCGAATTACTGTTTTAAAGCTTGAAATTTAAATCATACTAATTGCTCGGGGTTCCCGGCTTCCAGTGGTGACTCACTAGGGGTCCTCAGGAGTCAAAAGTTTGGGAACCACTGCTCTAGATGGTTCTCCCACTTCAAAGGTACAGCTGGGTATAAATACTGGACCTCAGGCATCAACTCTTCAGTGCACTTCTGGACCTGTGGATACTCTGCCAGTAAGGACTGCTGTGCTGCTGAAAGGGCTGCCACTGTGCTGGACTGCTGCTCTGAAGGACTGCCACTATGCTGTGCTGACCTGCTGCCTGCTGCCATCTTACCTGGGTGAGATGGACTGGACCTGCATCTGTTGAACCCAAGGCCTCAGAGTGACTCCAAGGGCTAGTTGACTGGCCTTCTGACTTGAGCCTCATGGACAGAAAACTCCAACCACCTTGACCCCAGGACCTGGACTCTGCCATCCATGAGCCTACCCTTCCAAGTGGTGCTACCCCAGTCTTGGAACCTTGGAAGTGAGCCTAAGATACTTTGCCACCCTCTGTGGATCCAATGGAACCGACAGATCTCCTCTGCAGTGTGGCGCAACCCCGAGCAGAACCAATGCATACCTGCTGCTGCGTGGATCAGCTCCCTGGCAAAGGCCTGCATCACATCGCAGCCCATAGCCTCATTGGAACCGTCTGCCCAATACAACCTTGGCGCAGGCCCTTGGGTCCCTCATTAACAGCAGCCTCGTCGATAACACCAGACTCCAAATAGCAGCCTCGCAGCTCCTCGGAACTGACGCATAACCACAACTAGCGCATCCTCAATGCAGGGCTTCACAACTCAAGCCCTAGTTGATAGGATCGTCGACGACGCAGTTCCTGGCACCACATCCCCACTGCATTTTGGAATTGGTGCATTGCTTGAGGCATCTTCGATGCTGCCCCTCACCATGCTCTGCAAACCACGATTTAAGGTACTTTGTTCAGCGGGACTAACTGAGTCCCTTTAGCTGGCCTGCACTCCATCGCAGTCAGCCTGAACTTTTGACTTTGTCCCGTTCCGGCGTGACCAAATATCCACAGTTGGTGCTTTGTGCTTTTTGGCAGTATTTCTACTGAAATGTTTAAAATTAAAAATCTTCGGTTCTACTGATTAGATTTTTGTAGTTTTGGCCATGTTTTATTTATAAAAAATGACTATTTTTCTAAATCTGGTGGGGGATCCTTTTGTGGTGTTGTTTTTATTGTTTTACTATTTGAAGTGCTGCACAAATAATTTACACATTGGGGCCGATTACGATGTGGCCCGTAAAGTCTCAAACCGATGGCCGGAGCCTTCCCGGCTGCATTGTAATAGGCCGCTCGGTTTAGTTTCCGACCACAGCATTAAAATGCTTACGGTCGGAAAGTAAACCAGCCGGTTATTCCAGCTGGCTCGGATGGGCTCGAGGAGCCCGTCGGCCAGGCAGAACCTGCCCGTAATCCCAAAGGATGGGCCTTTCCCCCCCTGGGATTACGATGCATGGTTTCCAGCATGGTTTCCTTGCAGGCCTGTCTGACATGGAAACCATGTCGGGAAAGCGTGTTTGGGGGACCACAGCAGGGCCCTCCTAGGTGCGCGGCCTCCGTTTGGGGCTGAGGGGGCACCTATGGTGCCCACCTGTTGATCCCTGCACCCCGTGGCAGGCACCTGATGTGCGTGCCACGGGGTGCAGGAATGAACAGCCCCTCCCATTTCCTTATGGGAGTATTTATTGCAGCCGGTTTACGGCCATAATGCATGTTCCCATAAGGAAATGCAGGAATGCGACCGAACACTGTTCGGTCGCATCCTAATGAGGCGTTTGGGACCGCCAACCAGTGGTCGGTCGGTCCAAGGACTGAGACGGTGTCGGGCAGACTTCCAACATCGTAATTAGCCCCATTGTGTCTGAGTTAAGCCTGGCTGTTCTGTTCCAAACTACCCGATGTTGGATTACAGGTTAATTTAGGGTTTGCTTGTTACTTAACCCTAACAAGTATTGTGGTATCTGCTTGAGTAGGATTCCACCCCCCTCAAACAGTAACCCAATTTCTTACAAATGTCCATCATTCCTGCCCCCCAATCCAACATCCCCACCAGCAGTTCAGCTGATGTTTTTACCTGCTCAGCGTTTTCTTCACAGAAATGGCAAAAACTGCTTGGAAAAGTAACAGGTAAATCCAGGTGTCAGCAGTATTTGTCCATTTTGTGGAAAAAACTCATAATGTTCGGACTTTGCAGTGGAGATACCGGGCACTAAACTTAATTCAGGGCTACTCTGCAACCCCAGCCAAATCATAATGAGGCCCCAAGATATTCCAATGCACAAAAGAGCTGCAATAATGATGTGCCATTCACAACCACATGTCCATAATTTACCATGGTTGGAATATTCATAGACCTTCATCTCTGAGTCATGTGAATGAAACTATTTCATGGTTTCTGGGCATAACTCAGTATATTTGCAAACAGAGTTGGTATCTAGATTCCTGTCATGTACACATTTCCATTCAGTAAATTTGGGCTGGATCACATGTTTATTTACTTCCTCAACTGTAGTACTTTAGATAATCTCCCGCCTCTCCAACTTTCGAAGTATTTACATACTATCTCTTTGAATAGCCAAACATATATGGCCTCTTGATTGTTCTAACTGTATTATTCACTATTTTCCTTTCGCATAACAATGTAATTGCACATCCTATTTAGACTGTAGAGTACTTTAACCTCTGATCGACATTGTACGTAAATTTAGGTTCCAACCTCTGCTTAGACTATGTCTGAATTATATATAGAAACTGAAAAAAATGGAAATAAGTAAATAAAAATGGCAATAATTGACTAGCATTGGGGACACACGGAGAGTAAAAGGCGCAATCATGACACTGAGTCCACCGCATGTTGAGTCAGTACAGTGGACAACTGCCCCCTTAGCCAATAAGGGATCCACAAGGCAACCCCAGCTTCCTCATCCATGAGACTGACGAGGACTGAGGATATTAGAGGAATGGGACAATGTCAGGGACAGTGCAGTGTGGTATGCTTATGCAGAACACCAGTAGGAGCACCAACTCCGGAGATGGGAGCAAATCTATCATTGGCTATTGCAAAATGTCTTCTGACTCAGGAGTAGGCCATTGGACAACAGGCACATCCCGCTGAGTCTGACTGCCTGGATGCTGTCCACCCCCAGTACATATTGCTGATACGGGTCAGAGATGCTCCTTTACATGCCTAAGATTTGTACTAAATATGCAGATTTTCCCTCTCTCCCATGAGAAGTCTTAATGCTCAGCTGCTTGCTGGCAAGGCAAGGCAAGTCTGTTGTCAACTGCAGAGGATCTAGTTCCAGCTCATCTAGTTCTGATCTTGATGTTGGTCTCAGAGCACTGGTAAATTATTCTTTTTAATCTGCTTTGTAGCCGTTCATTTCTAGCATCACATTGGCCACCAAGCAACCTATCATGGATAGCAATTCAAGTGTCAGTCAGAAAACTATGCAACAACTGTGCTGCTCCTGACATAGTAAAAGTCCCTTTGAGAGACAAAGGAATATTTTTAGTGTTTGGCAGACAGGATCCTCTGTCACAAATGTGGCAGATGGCCCATCATCTGTATTACAAGTGTATTATGTAGCTGATGGGATGTGCTTCACGTTTTGATGGAGTATCCTGTGCCCCAAACTCAAAATGTGCCCCATAAGCCATGATTTCAATTGAGCCGCTAATCCTGTTTTTAGGCGCAAACTCAAATTCATGACTGAACAACATTAAAAGTCAGAGAAAATTGCACCCGACACAGTGACTTCTCTTCAGATAAAGCCTGTCACAAATCGCGGGATGGGATTTGCACAATAAAATGATTTTGCACTTCAGAATGATTGAATTGATGTGCTATTTGTACATCCTTCCACATTCCACAGCATCAACTATGAATCTGGTGCATATTAAGCACCCACAAATTATCATTCCTGATGCAAATGTTAATTAGGTGGTGCGCAGTTTGCATCCACAATCGCAGCTTGATTATAACTGGGGTCACTTTTTCTGACAGCAAACACTAAAAACATGTGGCAATAAGAAGCTGCGGCACTTGGCTGCATTTGTTGAACAAAACCAGTGGGTTTCTAAACAACCTCTCCTTCAAAAATCTGTAAGCAGATAGATAATGCCCAGAGATTTGGATCTATTTAATAAGCTTCCATCCACGTTTTATTAATGAAAAGTTCTGTGCATTTCAAAAGGCTCTCAAGAACTCAGTAATGCATTAGTTGCTTGCCTGGTAAGTGCCTTATTCTGTCACATGTCCCTTGCAGGCCGATTGTTGTTTTCCCTGTGTTAGCATGAGCACATTGCAGACTGTCCTCTGCTTTGCACACACTACTCTATAGACATATTTTGCTTTGTGCCACACTGTACTTTCACACAGAACACGCCGTTGTTTTTGCGTTCTGTTCTTTCCTGGGATTTAGTCTGAATGTGTAGACAAGGTCGAACAACCATGCCCCTTGTTTATCTGTTCTGGTCAGGCCCTAGCACCTAGACAAAACACGCAAATGCAGCTGTTGTTTGGGAACACGTACTTTGTAATATAGGTATGCACAGATAGGTAACACACACACTTGGAGAGGGATCTTTCCAGAGTAAAGATCGTGACAGCACCTGAAATGTAGAACTTTCATCTGTGTATACTAAGGTAGGGGGTCTGCTGCTAACACCTAGATATCTTCTGATATATCTTCATTTTGCTTCTGTAGAAGGGGAGGGAGGTTAGGCTACACTGGTGTATATAACGACAGCTCCATTTATGATTTACGGACTACTTGCTATGCTAACCGTATTTGTGTTAGGCATTTTCCTACTTGTTGTGGCACGTATACTGCATACTAGAGCACGATTGTTAAAATAAACATTATATACTTTTCTTGTGTCTCTGTCGGAACTTATTGTGGAATAGTACAAGTGTAATAGAGCGAAAGAGTGTGTCCTGTAATCGCGATTCCTGAGAGGGTCGGAGTGTTGTGTTCTGAGGTGTCTAATCACTTGTTCATCTGTGAGTGAGTAGGAGGGTGTTAGACTTGGCTTTTTCAGCGGGTTTACCCCCAGACTTTTTGCTTTTTGGCCTCCTGTTTTTGACCCTGTGTGTGTTGGTTTTAGGACTCTGGGCACTTTACCACTGCTAATCAGTGCTAAAGTGCATATGCTCTCTGTGTAAAGTGTGTTATGGATTGGTGTTTCCATGATTGGCCTATTTGATCTATGTGTCAGTCCCTTGTAAAGTGCACTGAGAGTGCCAGGGCCTATAGATCAAATGCTGTTGGTGGGCTGCAGCACTGGATTGTGCCACCCACGCAAACAGCCCGTAAAGTGTAATTCTGGCCTGCCATTGCAGAGCCTGTGTGCAGCCTGGGGCTGCCATGTCGACTTGGCAAGTGCACACACTTGCAAGTCCCTAAACCTTCCCTTTTCTACATGTTAGTCACCCCTAAGGTAGGCCCAAGGTACCCCTGTGGGCAGGGTGCATTGTATGTGAAAGGTAGGACATGCCCTGGTGTGTGTGGCATGTCCTGATAGTGAATTACAGCCTATTTCGTTTTTCACTATTGCAAGGCTACCTGTTCCCCATAGGCCAGAATGGGCAGTTTTGATTATTACAGCTTATAATCCTAACTGACCCAGGGAACACGGTAGAAATTTGAGTTTAGTATGCCTGGACTCAGAATGATAAAATACATCTTTTAGTGAAGTTGGTTTTAACATTCTGTGTTTGAAAATACCACTTTTAGAAAGTGGGTATTTTCTTGTCTAACCATCCAAGCCTGCCTCTGCTTGGTTGTGTATTCCTTGTATGAAGTTTGAGTGACCGGGCTGGGGGATTCCAGGAGACAGAATGAGTCCGCCCAGTGGCGAATAGAGAGATCTGCATCTAGATGGGAGGGAGGAGTTGCACCTGGGACCTGAATAGGACTGTGCCTGCCCCCCACAGTGCTGGCTCCACCCCCTGTGGTGCGTCTGATGTCTCTGCCCTGCACTGTGAAAGAAGAGAAGGAATCATGTCAACAAAGTGCTCCAGGGCTGTGCTTTCCCTCCACAATGCTGGCTCCACCTCCTGTGGGGCGTCTGATGTTTCTGCCCTGCACTGTGAAAGGAAAGAAGGAGTCTTGTCAACAGAGTGCTCCAGAACTGGTTTGGACTAGGCAAAGGCTTCTCTGCCTCCAGAGAACAAAGGAATTTGGGATATAAATATTGGGGCCCTGACCCCATGAATTTAGATCTCGCTGGAACCAAGGAACCTGTCAAGAAGAAGAGCTGGAGAGCTGCTAGGAGGAGTACTGCCCCTTTGCTGAGTGACTGCTTTGTTGGGTTGGCCTGCAGTTGCTGCTTCTGTCTTGGGCAGTGAAAGGACTAAACTTTCTACAAACTTGTGCTGAGTATCTCCAAGGGCCTGAAACCGAGCTGGCCTCCTGTTAAGAAGTCTCAGGGACTGCAAAGACTTCACAAGCCTCTGGGTACCGCTTCTGGAACGCTGTTTCAGTTGCCACAGAGGAAGGGAACTGCAACCGACTCCGTCAACCGAATCCATCCCTGACCGGTGACCTGTTTGCACCGCAGACCGCATCGCCCCGCTTCGCATCGCAACCCTGGTCTCACCGTAGGCGACGTCCGACGCCGTCAACACCGAGCCGCTGCTTGCACCGTGACCTGTGGGCACCGCAGTTCGCATCGCATCGCTTCACTGAACCAGCCGGACCCGACCGACGCGGTCGCTGCAACTGACTCAACAGTCGTGACCGCATCGCCTTTGGGGCACCGCTCGCACGTTTGCGACGCACCGCTCCGACTCGCACCGCTGTCCGACGCCAGCTCCCGCACTCCGGCTTGGTCGCCTGCATCGCAACCTGTCAGCACCGCATCGTACACCGTCTCGCCCTGCACCGCACGCCTTGGACTCACCGACTCCGTCTGCACGACGCTCATCGAGCCGCTGCCTGCACCGC
This sequence comes from Calotriton arnoldi, assembly GCA_963921515.1. NCBI lineage: Eukaryota > Metazoa > Chordata > Amphibia > Caudata > Salamandridae > Calotriton > Calotriton arnoldi. Next base: position 202,992 of record CAWUFW010017605.1, read on the forward strand.
ATCGAGGGACACCGCACCTTGCATCGCTCCGCCTTTCACCGCAACCGCAACGAACGCCGACCGGCTCGTACACTCCGTACCAGCCACAACGAGAAAGGTACTGTGACCGAGTCTGTTCACGACTCTGCTGGCCCGTAGCGACGCGGTCGGCTGTAACTGTTAGACTCTGTGTATTTCAGCATCGCGGTAGACCCGGACGGGGCTACCGACTCGCACGAACTTTGCTTTTGTGTTATTCCTGCAAAGAAGAAGTTACCTTATCAAGCATTCATTTTTAAAGTATAGTATTGTGGATTTTTGTCGTAATTGGTCTTGTCTTGAGTATATAAAAATATTGGTTATTTTTCTAAACTGGTGTGGTGTCCGTTTGTAGTGCTTACACTGTATTACTGTTGGTTATGTGCAAATGCTTTACACACTGCCTCTAGAATAAGCCTGACTGCTCGTGCCAAGCTACCAAGGGGGTGAGCAGGGGTTATTTTAGGAGTGTAACTCCCTTATCCTGACTAGGAAGAAGGGTCCCTACTTGGACAGAGGTGCAAGCCCTGGCCAACCAGAGACTCCCATTTCTAACATTGGTTGTCAGCGGTGAGGATAGGACTTGTGTTTGCACTTGACTTACAGTGATTAGTGTGCACTACTACCATATCGCAGACCATTACGCACCACATACTGGTTCTTTTTCTTTTGGCCTATTTTTGATCTTGCCAGTTTTCAACTCACTACTTTTGTCATGCCTGAATCAACTGCATCATCCGTTGCATCTCTGGAAGTTATCTTTGAGGAGGATAGGTTGGAAACCTACGCCGTAAAGGAGCTACGAGCAATTTGTAAAAACCTGAAAGTCCAAATTAAAGGCCTCACAAGGAAGGAGGAGCTACAGAAGGCGCTGAGGGCCTGGGTAGCAGCCAGACATGCCAGTGGGCAGCCTGGTAATCTCAGTGAGGAGGTGGAGGAGTGTAGGAGAGTAGGATCTGCCTCTTATGTTGCCCCCACTTTTTTTCTGATGTTAGCACTGGTTTCTGGCTATAGTCTGGCTGGGTCCCTGCCAATCAGGGCCCCAGCCTCTCTGTTCTCTCTAAACGACATGGAGTGCACTCTAGGTGCACTAGTGATTGGATACTGTGGTGCCTTATGAGTCCCTAGTATATGGTACCTTAGGTGCCAAGGGCATAGGTACTTCACAGGCCTACCAGGGGCTGCAGCATGTGTTATGCCACCCCTGGGAAGCAGTCTAAATCTGACACCACAGGCCTGCTACTGCAGCCTGGGTGAGGTGGTGCTAGCACCCCTCCCTGAGATATAGGTTTCCTATATCTCTCCTGCACACACATATAAACCTATCAGTCACCCCTAAGGCAGGCCCTATCAATCCTGAGGGCAGGGTGCTTGGCTTCTATGTGAGGGGGTGCCTCTGCTTGAGCAGGGCCCCTCTGCAGCTCTCAGAGTCTATTCTCTGGTGCTGTTTGTGGATGCGGTTAAACCATATACTATTTAAGTGCATTATATCCTCGCGGTAAATGCTAACTTTGGAATGGCTGCATCAAAACATGTCGTGTTTGGTGTCAAACATCTTGGAATACTACCCCCCGCCAATCTTGGCGGCGGGGGTAGCATTCCACCCTTCTAGAGGGAGAAGACATGTACCTGCTGTGGAAACGCGGTAGAATCCTAAAGAGCCCTGGCATCACAAAATGGATGCCACCAGTCACAGACACTGGGCTGCCCTCCTGCTGATGACCGAAACTCGCAGTGGAGGAAGCCCAACAATAGGCATCCTGTCACAGGGAGGTGTAACCACCTCCCAGACAGGGTTTAGTGTATTGGGGCTGGGTGGGTGCACTCTTAGAGTGCTTTGAAGTCCTGCACTGGGGGAGCAGAAGGCTCCTCTGTGCATATGCCAGTTCAAACCAGCTCAGGGGCTACCTGCCCCTGCTCTGGCGCGAAACTGGACAAAGGGAAGTGGGTGTAGCCACCCCTCCCTTGACCCTCCCATAGGTGGGGTCATAGAGCTAGTCCATCCCCTCTTTTTAGTATAAGAGGGGGAACCTTGCCATTGCAAAGCAGATAACCCCTGGACGATGCTCTACAGAAGAATCCTGGCCCTTCGACGTTCCACTACCTTTGGAAGACAGAAGAATCTCCCTTAGAGTCAAGGAGTGACTCCCCTGCTTGGCAGGCACCAAAAACGACAACGACGGTCGTAAACTACGCCGCTCCCGCCGGAGTCCGAAGTCCCTGCAGCCCAAGAAGTGGATTTCCTGACCTCTCCCAGGCCATCGTGAGTCCCCAGCGAAGCTGAGGCAAGTGGACCCCACGAGTAACGAGGAACCGCGACCCCTGGGTACCGTACACTATTGTCGAGTGCAACCCCTTCACAACGTTCTACGAACTTGTGCTTTGGACCACGTATGGTCCCGACCTCCAGCAGGAATCCCTCCGAAGATCAGAGGCCTACACCGTCCCGAGTGACCGTGGGCCCCTGTTGAGTGATTCCGCCCGAGGTGTCTTCGCGATCCCTTGCCCGCTGGCTTGTGGGTCCCCAGAAGACTTCTTAAAGAAACCAAAGGGCTCCCTGGTTGCTCCAGGCCTGCCCTGACTTACCCTCGCTGGGTGAGTCCCTCAGACCTTGCTGGTCTGTGCCATCGACTTTTCTTCATCTCCCCGAGACTTGCTGCTGCCAAGGCTTGTTGGCTCCTATCGAGTTGCCGACACCGCAGTCAGCTGCAGACGTCGAGGGACACACCGAATCCAGCTCCTGGTCGTCGTCGACACCTCCTGGACCACGTGGCTGAAGAGTCAAGGCACCCGCAACCGACCTGAATCAACCGACGACGGTGGGCATCCATCTTCCTTGCCCCGGGTCACTGCCTAGTGACTTTGAACACTGTCCCCTCTGCTTTCAGGTCATCCTTCTTCAGAATCCAGGCTTGGATTCCACCGGACACTTCTTCAGCTCCCGCAAGCAGCAAGTCTTCTTTGTTCGCCATTGAAAACGACGCCGCGACCCGACACCAAAGGACACCTGTGCACCCGGCTTCCCTGGGTGAGGTAACTCCAGCACTACGGTGCTCCTGTGGGTGTGGGCCCTAGATCTACTTACCCTGTAAGTGACTTGCTTGTAGGTTCTCCCGAAGTATCCTAAAACTCTTTATTTCCAACCGCGACTTGCCCATTGAAGTTAACGGCGATTCGCGCCTGTGTATCCACACTGCACGCGTCCCCCGTGGGTCCTTTACTTACCTGCCTTGGGTGGTTTTGTGAGGCCCCAGCACTTCTGAAGGCCCTAGGCCTTGTCTCCCTGCAAGTCGTTGTTTCTAAGTCTCTTACTTAGTATATGGTCTGGTACGCCCCTAGGGCCCCAGCCATATTTTGTGCTTAACTTATTGTGAAACGTTGATTTGTGCATATGTTTGTCTTCTAATCTCATAAAGAGATTAGTAGAGAGTTATTTAGAAATAAATACATATATATTTGATATATATACCTGTGTGGTGTCTTTTCATTTGGTGATTCAAGAGATTATATGGTAAAACAAGCTGCTTTACATTCCTCCGAGACTTAGCCTGAAGGCTGCTCTCCACAGCTACCACTAGGATAGCTTTCTTTAAAAGGTTGTCTTAAACCTATCTACCATAAGAGTCGATTTGCCCTGGTGCAAGGTGTCCACTTTAATTAGTGAACAGCATATACCAGGCCAACTTCTCACATTGGTGGGCAGCGTGTGGGATTCCAGCTTGCCATTGTTTTACCAGAAAATCTCTATTTGAATTACTAACTGAAAACCATTATAGGTACTCAAGGTACATATAAAGTCAAGCTTAGTATCAATAAGTTCTACTGAACTTAGAGCTGTGTGCAAAGGGATAGCACACCCTTTCCACAGCTCAAGCTAGGATCAGTAGGCCACAAACTAGTGTAGGTAGTACAACACTGCACAACACTAGAATGTCCTTAAAAGGTGGACCCAGTGGATCCACTCAGCCTCAGTATAAGGACATGGCTTTCTCTGACTTGAGAGCCATGTGTGTCGACAGACACCTGAGGATAGGACAGAGTCCCTCAACCCTGCACCTGATAGATCTGCTGACAGCAGATGACCTGAGATTGGCTCTAGGAGCTAAAGGGTTTGAATCAGTGGGTGGGTCAGTCATAGTATCTGGGTCAGATGATGAAAATCAGAATGACCAAGACTCTGTGATTGAAGGGCCAGGCTTCAAGGGGCCTGAACAGGACAGAGGAATTCTCCCTAAGAGAACTGGCAGAGTGGATGAGAGGCACAGATCCCCTTCCAGGGAATCTGAGCACTCTTATCACTCTGGCAGAGAATTTGTCCAGGAGAGGAGCTCATACTTTAACTTAAGAGAGACCTCCTCTGAGAGAAGGTGCAAACTGCTCCAGTATGAGGAAGCCAGAGTGGCCCTCAGAACCAAGCAGTTGGCACTGGATAGGGAAGCCCTGGAGATCCAGAGAGCTTCTAGAAAAGAGGGGTTAGAACCCCCTGGTGGCAGCAACAGTGTCCCTAGAGGCAGAGAATATATTCCTGACCATAGGAACCTGAGCAAGGTTGTTCCTCCCTACCAGAGTGGGGATGATATCCACAAGTGGATAACTGCTATGGAGAGGGCCTGTAGAGTACAGCAGGTCCCCCAAAAGCAGTGGGCAGCAATCTTGTGGCTCTCCTTTTCAGATAAAGGAAGAGACAAGCTCCTCACTGTTAGAGAGGAGGATGCTGATGATTATGAGGTCCTGAAGAGTGCACTGATAGATGGGTTTGGCTTAACCACTGAGCAGTACAGGTTAAAGTTCAGAGATACCCAGAAGGCACAGACTCAGGACTGGACTGACTTTGTTGATTGTGCAACCAAGGCTCTAGAGGGTTGGCTGGTTGGCAGTAGGGTTACTGATTTCAAGGGATTGTATAATCTGATGATGAGAGAACAGATCCTAAATAATTGCCAGAACCAGTTGTTGCATCAGTACCTGGTGGACTCTGATCTGACCTCTCCCCAAGAATTGGGAAAGAAGGCAGACAAATGGGTCAGAACCAGGGTGAGGCAGAAAACCCAGAACCAAGGGGGTGACACTAAGAAGCAAGATCCTAAAGGCTCTGAGAAAGGTGGGGATAAGTCAAAAGACCAGAAGTCTTCACAAGGGCCCCAAAAATCTGCATCTAGTGGGGAGTCACAGTCCAACAAGGGAAAAGGCCAAAAGAAGCCCTGGTGCAAATTCTGTAAACAGAAAGGGCACTGGACTTCTGATTGTACCAAGTCCAAAGACCAAACCACCACCACTCCTGCCCCTAAGGCAACTGTGCCCCCTAGCTCAGCTACTGGTGGAGGTGGTACGCAGAATAAGGGTGTAGTAGGGTTGACCCTGGGTTCTGAAGTGGATTCTGACCTAGTCAGAGTGACCACTCAGGCAATGCTGATTTGTGAGGGAAACATTGATATGTCCTTCCTAGTAAGCCCCAGTAATCTGGGCAAGTACAAACAGCAGCCTTTGATAAATGGCAAACAGGCTTTGGCATTTAGGGACACAGGTGCTAGTGTCACCATGGTGGCAGAGGACCTAGTGGACCCTGGACAGATCATCCTGGGTGAAATGTACCAGGTGACCAATGCAAGCAATGTCCAGACCAACCATAGTCTGGCAGTTGTGAATTTCTCCTGGGGAGGGGTAACTGGCCTCAAGAAGGTTGTAGTCAGTGCAGACCTCCCTGTAGAATGTCTATTGGGCAATGATCTAGAGACTTCAGCCTGGTCTGAAGTAGAGTTATGGACTCATGCTGAGATGTTGGGCATCCCTGCAGAGGTATTTGCTGTGACCAGGTCACAAGCAAGAATGCATGACACTGAACCAGCTCTGGATCCTGGAACAATGGACCAGATGCTTCCCAAGAGGAGGAGCAGTAGGGTTAAGGCAGTGCCTTCCCCTCTGTCTCAGATCAAGGATTCACTTCCAGAGGGAGGTGAAGCAGAACCTGAAGAAGGAACTGCCCCAGAGGGACTTGAACCTGACCAGGTTGAGTTCTTGGGGGCAGGGGGCCCTTCCAGGGAAGATCTGAGTAAGGAGCAACAGTGCTGCCCCTCTCTTGAACCCCTCAGACAGCAGGCTGCTGCTGAGGCTGCTGGGAGTGCTAGTGGGTCCCATAAAGTTTATTGGGATGAGGGACTCCTATATTCTGAGGGTAGAGACCCAGCCCCTGGAGCCACCAGGAGGTTGGTAATACCTCAGAAGTTTAGGGGTTCCTCTTGACCTTAGCACATGATATCCCTTTGGCAGGACACTTGGGCCAAAACAAGACCTGGGACAGGCTTGTTCCACATTTTCATTGGCCACATATGTCAGAGGACACAAAGGAGTTTTGTCGCTCCTGTGTCACTTGCCAAGCCAGTGGTAAGGCAGGTGGCACAACAAAGGCCCCCTGATACCACTACCTGTGGTGGGGGTACCCTTTGAAAGGGTAGGGATTGACATTGTCGGTCCCCTTGACCCTCAGACTGCATCTGGGCACAGATTTATCCTGGTGGTAGTGGATCATGCCACCAGGTACCCAGAGGCAATTCCCCTGAGGACCACCACAGCACCTGTGGTGGCAAGAGCCCTCATTGGAGTTTTCTCCAGAGTGGGTTTTCCAAAGGAGGTCATTTCTGACAGAGGTACCAACTTCATGTCAGGATATCTGAAAGCAATGTGGAAGGAGTGTGGTGTAACTTATAAGTTCACCACCCCCTATCACCCACAATGCAATGGTTTAGTTGAACGCTTCAACAAAACCTTGAAAGGAATGATTAAAGGACTCCCAGAGAAGCTTAGGCGGAAATGGGACCTTCTTCTTCCTTGCCTGTTGTTTGCCTACAGAGAGGTTCCACAGAAGGGGGTTGGTTACAGCCCATTTGAGCTTCTGTTTGGGCATCCTGTGAGAGGTCCACTATGTTTGGTAAAGAGGGCTGGGAGTTACCTCTCAAGCCCCCAAACAAGATGTGATGGACTATGTACTTGGTCTCCGCTCCCGGATGGCAGAGTACATGAAAAAGGCAACCAAAAACCTGGAGGCCAGCCAAGAATTGCAAAAAGCTTGGCATGACCAAAGAGCTGTGCTGACTGTATACCAGCCAGGACAGAAAGTGTGGGTGTTGGAGCCTGTGGCCCCAGCAGCCCTCCAGGACAAGTGGAGTGGCCCCCATACAATAGTTGAACAGAAGGGAGAAGTCACCTATCTGGTGAATCTTGGAACTCCCAGGAGCCCCCTAAGGGTGCTTCATGTCAACAGATTAAAGCCATATGTTGACAGGGCTGACATGGGCTTGCTCATGGCAACTGATGAGGACCAGGAGGAGGAGAGTGACCCTCTCCCTGACCTGCTCTCTCAGAACCCTGATGATGGGTCAGTAGATGGTGTTGCTTTGGCAAGCAGCCTCACTGACCATCAGCAAACTGAGTGCAGACAAGTTCTGCAACAGTTTAGACATATGTTTAGCCTGACCCCTAGTCAGACTACCTGGTGCACCCATGAGGTGGACACTGGGGACAGTCTGCCTGTCAAGAATAAAATCTACAGGCAACCTGACCATGTCAGGGACTGTATCAGGACTGAAGTCCAGAAAATGTTGGAGTTAGGCGTGATTGAGCCTTCAGATAGCCCTTGGGCTAGCCCAGTAGTCCTGGTACCCAAGCCTCATACCCAGGGTAGTAAGAAAGAAATGAGGTTTTGTGTAGACTACAGAGGCCTCAATGCAGTCACTAGGACTGATGCCTATCCCATACAAGGGCAGATGAGCTGATTGATACTTTGGCCTCAGCCAAGTATCTAAGCACATTTGACCTAACAGCTGGCTACTGGCAAATCAGATTAGCTGATGATGCAAAAGCCAAAACAGCATTTTCGACCCCTGGGGGCACTACCACTTTGTGGTGATGCCCTTTGGATTGAAAAATGCACCTGCCACTTTTCAGAGGTTGGTGAATAAAGTTCTGGCAGGGATGGAAACTTATTGCTCAGCTTATCTAGATGATATTGCTGTCTTTAGTTCCTCCTGGCAGGATCACCTGGTCCACCTCAGAAATGTTTTGGAGGCCCTGCAGAAAGCAGGCCTCACTATCAAGGCCACCAAGTGCCAGATAGGGCAGAGTCAGGTTGTGTACCTGGGCCACCTTGTAGGTGGAGGCCAGGTTCAGCCTTTGCAGAGCAAAATCCAAACCATACTGGAATGGGTTGCTCCAACCACCCAGACACAGGTGAGAGCCTTCTTAGGCCTGACTGGGTACTATAGGAGGTTTGTCAAGGGATATGGATCTATAGTGACCCCCTTGAATGATCTTACCTCTAAGAAAATGCCAAAAAAGGTTCAGTGGACAGCTAGCTGTCAAAAGGCATTTGAAGACCTAAAGCAGGCCATGTGCACTGCCCCCATCTTACAGAGTCCAGACTACACCAAAAAGTTCATTGTCCAAACAGATGCTTCTGAGCTGGGTGTGGGAGCTGTACTGTCTCAACTGAATGATGAAGGTCAAGACCAGCCAGTAGCTTTTATTAGCAGAAGGCTGACCCCTAGAGAGAAACGTTGGTCAGCTATAGAGAGGGAGGCCTTTGCTGTGGTATGGGCCCTGAAGAAGCTGAGGCCATACTTGTTTGGTACTCACTTCATAGTTCAGACTGACCACAAGCCCCTCCTATGGCTAAAGCAGATGAAAGGTGAAAACCCAAAACTTTTGAGGTGGTCCATTTCCCTACAGGGGATGGACTATACAGTGGAACATAGGCCTGGGACCCAACATGCCAATGCAGATGGACTCTCAAGGTATTTCCACTTTGAACACGAAGACTCAACAGGGGGGGGGGGTTGTGTAGGAGAGTAGGATCTGCCTCTTATGTTGCCCCCACTTTTTTTCTGATGTTAGCACTGGTTTCTGGCTATAGTCTGGCTGGGTCCCTGCCAATCAGGGCCCCAGCCTCTCTGTTCTCTCTAAACGACATGGAGTGCACTCTAGGTGCACTAGTGATTGGATACTGTGGTGCCTTATGAGTCCCTAGTATATGGTACCTTAGGTGCCAAGGGCATAGGTACTTCACAGGCCTACCAGGGGCTGCAGCATGTGTTATGCCACCCCTGGGAAGCAGTCTAAATCTGACACCACAGGCCTGCTACTGCAGCCTGGGTGAGGTGGTGCTAGCACCCCTCCCTGAGATATAGGTTTCCTATATCTCTCCTGCACACACATATAAACCTATCAGTCACCCCTAAGGCAGGCCCTATCAATCCTGAGGGCAGGGTGCTTGGCTTCTATGTGAGGGGGTGCCTCTGCCTGAGCAGGGCCCCTCTGCAGCTCTCAGAGTCTATTCTCTGGTGCTGTTTGTGGATGCGGTTAAACCATATACTATTTAAGTGCATTATATCCTCGCGGTAAATGCTAACTTTGGAATGGCTGCATCAAAACATGTCGTGTTTGGTGTCAAACATCTTGGAATACTACCCCCCCGCCAATCTTGGCGGCGGGGGTAGCATTCCACCCTTCTAGAGGGAGAAGACATGTACCTGCTGTGGAAACGCGGTAGAATCCTAAAGAGCCCTGGCATCACAAAATGGATGCCACCAGTCACAGACACTGGGCTGCCCTCCTGCTGATGACCGAAACTCGCAGTGGAGGAAGCCCAACAATAGGCATCCTGTCACAGGGAGGTGTAACCACCTCCCAGACAGGGTTTAGTGTATTGGGGCTGGGTGGGTGCACTCTTAGAGTGCTTTGAAGTCCTGCACTGGGGGAGCAGAAGGCTCCTCTGTGCATATGCCAGTTCAAACCAGCTCAGGGGCTACCTGCCCCTGCTCTGGCGCGAAACTGGACAAAGGGAAGTGGGTGTAGCCACCCCTCCCTTGACCCTCCCATAGGTGGGGTCATAGAGCTAGTCCATCCCCTCTTTTTAGTATAAGAGGGGGAACCTTGCCATTGCAAAGCAGATAACCCCTGGACGACGCTCTACAGAAGAATCCTGGCCCTTCGACGTTCCACTACCTTTGGAAGACAGAAGAATCTCCCTTGGAGTCAAGGAGTGACTCCCCTGCTTGGCAGGCACCAAAAACGACAACGACGGTCGCAAACTACGCCGCTCCCGCCGGAGTCCGAAGTCCTTGCAGCCCAAGAAGTGGATTTCCTGACCTCTCCCAGGCCATCGTGAGTCCCCAGCGAAGCTGAGGCAAGTGGACCCCACGAGTAACGAGGAACCGCGACCCCTGGGTACCGTGCACTATTGTCGAGTGCAACCCCTTCACAACGTTCTACGAACTTGTGCTTTGGACCACGTATGGTCCCGACCTCCAGCAGGAATCCCTCCGAAGATCAGAGGCCTACACCGTCCCGAGTGACCGTGGGCCCCTGTTGAGTGATTCCGCCCGAGGTGTCTTCGCGATCCCTTGCCCGCTGGCTTGTGGGTCCCCAGAAGACTTCTTAAAGAAACCAAAGGGCTCCCTGGTTGCTCCAGGCCTGCCCTGACTTACCCTCGCTGGGTGAGTCCCTCAGACCTTGCTGGTCTGTGCCATCGACTTTTCTTCATCTCCCCGAGACTTGCTGCTGCCAAGGCTTGTTGGCTCCTATCGAGTTGCCGACACCGCAGTCAGCTGCAGACGTCGAGGGACACACCGAATCCAGCTCCTGGTCGTCGTCGACACCTCCTGGACCACGTGGCTGAAGAGTCAAGGCACCCGCAACCGACCTGAATCAACCGACGACGGTGGGCATCCATCTTCCTTGCCCCGGGTCACTGCCTAGTGACTTTGAACACTGTCCCCTCTGCTTTCAGGTCATCCTTCTTCAGAATCCAGGCTTGGATTCCACCGGACACTTCTTCAGCTCCCGCAAGCAGCAAGTCTTCTTTGTTCGCCATTGAAAACGACGCCGCGACCCGACACCAAAGGACACCTGTGCACCCGGCTTCCCTGGGTGAGGTAACTCCAGCACTACGGTGCTCCTGTGGGTGTGGGCCCTAGATCTACTTACCCTGTAAGTGACTTACTTGTAGGTTCTCCCGAAGTATCCTAAAACTCTTTATTTCCAACCGCGACTTGCCCATTGAAGTTAACGGCGATTCGCGCCTGTGTATCCACACTGCACGCGTCCCCCGTGGGTCCTTTACTTACCTGCCTTGGGTGGTTTTGTGAGGCCCCAGCACTTCTGAAGGCCCTAGGCCTTGTCTCCCTGCAAGTCGTTGTTTCTAAGTCTCTTACTTAGTATATGGTCTGAGTACGCCCCTAGGGCCCCAGCCATATTTTGTGCTTAACTTATTGTGAAACGTTGATTTGTGCATATGTTTGTCTTCTAATCTCATAAAGAGATTAGTAGAGAGTTATTTAGAAATAAATACATATATATTTGATATATATACCTGTGTGGTGTCTTTTCATTTGGTGATTCAAGAGATTATATGGTAAAACAAGCTGCTTTACATTCCTCCGAGACTTAGCCTGAAGGCTGCTCTCCACAGCTACCACTAGGATAGCTTTCTTTAAAAGGTTGTCTTAAACCTATCTACCATAAGAGTCGATTTGCCCTGGTGCAAGGTGTCCACTTTAATTAGTGAACAGCATATACCAGGCCAACTTCTCACAAGGAGCCTATTTCCAGGGTGGATGTGCTTTTGGGTGGGGGGGAACCCGCCAGGTCAGGCAGCAGCAGTCTGTCCCCAGAGGAGCTGGAGGACAGACGGGAGGCAAGGCAGTTTGAGCTGCAGAAGCTCAGGCTGGAGAGTGAGCGGGAGGAGAAGAGGGAGGAGAGGAGATTGGCCATGGAGGAAAAGAAGATGATCCTGGATCATGAGCGTAAAATGAGAGAGCTGGAGCTGGATTGGGAAGCCGGTAGGGCTTTGTCCGGCCCAGATGGTGGCAGCAAAAATGTAGTGTCTAGTACTGAGGGTGAGGTACACACACACACAGATTTGGGGCCCTGCTTCAAGGAGGGGGTTGACATACACCAGGGGGTTCAGGATTGTGAGGTTACTCCAGTGGTGCATAGTGTCCCTGAGGTGGATTGGGGAACTGGCACAGGGGATCACTTTCCTGGCAGTGGGAGGCACACTCTACTGACTCTAGATGAGAGGTGCAGGGAGAGGGGTACCCCCATGATAGAAGCCCTGGTAAGTGAGTATGGAGACCAGCCAGAAGAGTATGGGTTGAGAGACAGCAACAGTCAGACACTGTCTTACCGGTCTGGTGAGAATGATGTGGGGTACTTGTCTGAGGCACTGGATGGTTGGGTGAAGGGTAGTTTGGTTAACACCTGTGTGGGGCTGTGTGATTCAACTGTTGGAGAGCATATTTTAAGTCCCTGTTTTCCAGAGCTATGCCAACACCCAGTGGAGTGTGAGTTTTCTGACCCCAGGGAGCTTGCACTGGAGGCAGACCTTTTGGTGGATTCCAGAGGGTCTGGAGAAGCATCTGGGGGTGACCCGGAAGGAAGTGGCTTAGGTATTTCCCAACCAAGGGTGGTGGGAAAGGTTCATGGTAGCCCAGCTAGGTTCCGGTGTCATGGGAAGGGTGTAGGGACTCACGTCCTGTCTCCGCGGAGAAGGAGTGGGAAGGGGCTGCGGCCCAAGGTGCCCGAAACCCGGTCCCAGAGCCTGGTTGGTTCCAGGAGGGAACACCAGGTGGGGAGCCTAGGCTGTACTGATAGGCCATCCGTTGAGGGGGATCTCCTAGAGTCAGGAGAACCTGGAGCATCTGTAAGCGGAGCTCCAGTGGTTCTGGTGTCTGGCGGCACCGTTCCAGTTGGGAGGGTGCAGGAGTCCAGATGGAGGGGTGAGTGGGGGATGCGTTCCCCAGTGGGAGAACCAGTGGGTCAGGGGCCAGCCAGAAGGGCTGAGCCTCCTAGCAGTGACCATGGTGACACCACTTCTGTCCTGGGGGATCTTCGCGCACTGTCAGATGGACAGAGGTCGGGAGATCTGCGCCAGGCAGACTGTCACACAATGCATGAGTCATGTGTTACCCTCAGGGGGGGCATGCGGGCTCCCAAGGAAGTCCTGGTGCGCCGGGCAGGTGCTCAGCTGCAGGGTTTAGTCCCTGGGTTGGGAGGCCAGGTTCAGGTCCTGCCTGACCTGAAGGGAAGGACGACTGTAAGCAGTGTCCTGACCGGTTTGTCTTCTAGGGGTACCACTCCAGGTGGGAGGGTGCAGAGCTCTGGAAGAGGGTGCAGAGGGAGGGAGTCCTCGCCTCTGACCCCGGTTCAACCTAAGGGTTTAGATCCAAGGGTGGTGAATCAGTTGCAGGGTCAAGGCCCTGAGCTGGTGGAAGAATTGTGTAGGAGGTCTGGTTCCAGCGTCCTGACAGTTTTTGGTTCTGAGGGTCCCTCTCCTGGGAGGATAGTGCAGAACCCCAGAAGGAGAGGTAAGGGGAGGAGAGCCTCGCCCGAGACCTCTGGTGAACCTGAGGGTGCGGACCCTAGGTTGAAGGATCAGTGGCTATTTAGAACTGCACTGATGAGAGGAAGAGTGGAGTATGGTTACTATGTACCAGGGTTACTGCCCCCCACTTTGTGAGTTGGCAAGGACCAGTGGGTCAGGGGTTGCCCGCTCTGAGGTCGGAGCACCCCAGGACTGACCCTGGTGAGGCCACTTCTGGCCTAGGGGGTCTTCATGCTCTGTCAGGTGGACAGGAGGCTGGAGACCTGCGCCAGGCAGACTCTCACACAACTCATGAGGAGTGTATTCCCCTTGGGGGGGTTGGTGTACTCCCCGGACGTCCTGGGTTGCCAGGCACAGGTCCAGCCTAAGGGTACCGGCCCTGGGTTGGAGGACCAGGTTCAGGGTGTCCCCCTGACCTGGGGGAAGGGGCAACTGCTAACAGTGCCACTACCAGTTTGTCTTCTGGGGTGCCGCTCCAGGTGGGAGGGTACAGTGCCCCAGGGAGGAGGACTGGGTGTGGGAGAGCCTACCCCAGTCCCTTGTTCAGCCTCAGGGTAAAGACCCTGGGCTGGTGTACCAGTTGCAGGATAGCACCCCATAACTGGTGGGTGAATTGTACAGAACGCCTGCCACAGGTGGCCTGACAATTCTGGAGTTGAGGGGGACTGCTCCCGGTGGGGGGATGCAGTGCTCCAGGGAGGAGGACAGGGTGTGGGAGAGGCCACCCCAGTCCTGTGTCCAGCCTCAGGGTACAGACCCTAGGCTGGTGTACCAGTTGCAGGATAGCACCCCTGAACTGGTGGGCGAATTGTGCAAGGCACCTGCCACAGGTGCCCTGACAATTCTGGAAGGGGGTACCGCTCCAGGTGGGAGGGTACGGAGCCCTTGGGAGGAAGACCAGGGGTGGGAAAGCCTACCCCAGTCTCCTGTCCAACCGCCGGGTACAGACCCTAGGCTGGTGGGTCAGTGCCAGGATGTCATCCCTGGCCTGACCAGAGGGAGAGTGGACGAGGGGTGCCAGGCACCTGGGGCTACCGCCCCCCACTCTCTGACGCCACAGAGGTTAGAGAGCCCTGAGAGGCATAAGGCCTGGGTCTCCCCACTGACAACTGTCGGTAGCCACTGTGGCTTACTGTCCTGGTGGACAGCGTTGCCCCTGAGAGGGGGACAGGAGTCACACCCCGGGGGTGGACTGGGCCACACCACTGTGTTGGCCATGTGGGCACTGTCGGCCTGTTGGGACACATCTGTGAGCAAAGTAAGTTTAGGCGCTGCACAGATGGAGTTCACGGGTGAAGAGAAGGGTACCCCATGGGTCAGCTTAGGGGGCCCTGAGAGTATGGATAGAGGGATCCAACTGGGTTTGGAAAGGCGTAGAACCAGAACGTGCCCCCGCTGTTGTGGGCCAGGTCTATGTTCTATCGCCCCAAGCAGGGAAGTCCATCAAGGGATTGATTAGTCTACCCTGGCTTTAGAATGGGAGGGGGTTGTGTTAGACTTGGCTTTTTCAGCGGGTTTACCCCCAGACTTTTTGCTTTTTGGCCTCCTGTTTTTGACCCTGTGTGTGTTGGTTTTAGGACTCTGGGCACTTTACCACTGCTAATCAGTGCTAAAGTGCATATGCTCTCTGTGTAAAGTGTGTTATGGATTGGTGTTTCCATGATTGGCCTATTTGATCTATGTGTCAGTCCCTTGTAACGTGCACTGAGAGTGCCAGGGCCTATAGATCAAATGCTGTTGGTGGGCTGCAGCACTGGATTGTGCCACCCACGCAAACAGCCCGTAAAGTGTAACTCTGGCCTGCCATTGCAGAGCCTGTGTGCAGCCTGGGGCTGCCATGTCGACTTGGCAAGTGCACACACTTGCAAGTCCCTAAACCTTCCCTTTTCTACATGTTAGTCACCCCTAAGGTAGGCCCAAGGTACCCCTGTGGGCAGGGTGCATTGTATGTGAAAGGTAGGACATGCCCTGGTGTGTGTGGCATGTCCTGATAGTGAATTACAGCCTATTTTGTTTTTCACTATTGCAAGGCTACCTGTTCCCCATAGGCCAGAATGGGCAGTTTTGATTATTACAGCTTATAATCCTAACTGACCCAGGGAACACGGTAGAAATTTGAGTTTAGTATGCCTGGGCTCAGAATGATAAAATACATCTTTTAGTGAAGTTGGTTTTAACATTCTGTGTTTGAAAATACCACTTTTAGAAAGTGGGTATTTTCTTGTCTAACCATCCAAGCCTGCCTCTGCTAGGTTGTGTATTCCTTGTCTGGAGTTTGAGTGACAGGGCTGGGGGATTCCAGGAGACAGAATGAGTCCGCCCAGTGGTGAATAGAGAGATCTGCATCTAGATGGGAGGGAGGAGTTGCACCTGGGACCTGAATAGGACTGTGCCTGCCCCCCACAGTGCTGGCTCCACCCCCTGTGGTGCGTCTGATGTCTCTGCCCTGCACTGTGAAAGAAGAGAAGGAATCATGTCAACAAAGTGCTCCAGGGCTGTGCTTTCCCTCCACAATGCTGGCTCCACCTCCTGTGGGGCGTCTGATGTTTCTGCCCTGCACTGTGAAAGGAAAGAAGGAGTCTTGTCAACAGAGTGCTCCAGAACTGGTTTGGACTAGGCAAAGGCTTCTCTGCCTCCAGAGAACAAAGGAATTTGGGATATAAATATTGGGGCCCTGACCCCATGAATTTAGATCTCGCTGGAACCAAGGAACCTGTCAAGAAGAAGAGCTGGAGAGCTGCTAGGAGGAGTACTGCCCCTTTGCTGAGTGACTGCTTTGTTGGGTTGGCCTGCAGTTGCTGCTTCTGTCTTGGGCAGTGAAAGGACTAAACTTTCTACAAACTTGTGCTGAGTATCTCCAAGGGCCTGAAACCGAGCTGGCCTCCTGTTAAGAAGTCTCAGGGACTGCAAAGACTTCACAAGCCTCTGGGTACCGCTTCTGGAACGCTGTTTCAGTTGCCACAGAGGAAGGGAACTGCAACCGACTCCGTCAACCGAATCCATCCCTGACCGGTGACCTGTTTGCACCGCAGACCGCATCGCCCCGCTTCGCATCGCAACCCTGGTCTCACCGTAGGCGACGTCCGACGCCGTCAACACCGAGCCGCTGCTTGCACCGTGACCTGTGGGCACCGCAGTTCGCATCGCATCGCTTCACTGAACCAGCCGGACCCGACCGACGCGGTCGCTGCAACTGGCTCAACAGTCGTGACCGCATCGCCTTTGGGGCACCGCTCGCACGTTTGCGACGCACCGCTCCGACTCGCACCGCTGTCCGACGCCAGCTCCCGCACTCCGGCTTGGTCGCCTGCATCGCAACCTGTCAGCACCGCATCGAACACCGTCTCGCCCTGCACCGCACGCCTTGGACTCACCGACTCCGTCTGCACGACGCTCATCGAGCCGCTGCCTGCACCGCATCGAGGGACACCGCACCTTGCATCGCTCCGCCTTGCACCGCAACCGCGACGAACGCCGACCGGCTCGTACACTCCGTACCAGCCACAACGAGAAAGGTACTGTGACCGAGTCTGTTCACGACTCTGCTGGCCCGTAGCGACGCGGTCGGCTGGAACTGTTAGACTCTGTGTATTTCAGCATCGCAGTAGACCCGGACGGGGCTACCGACTCGCACGAACTTTGCTTTTGTGTTATTCCTGCAAAGAAGAAGTTACCTTATCAAGCATTCATTTTTAAAGTATAGTATTGTGGATTTTTGTCGTAATTGGTCTTGTCTTGAGTATATAAAAATATTGGTTATTTTTCTAAACTGGTGTGGTGTCCGTTTGTAGTGCTTACACTGTATTACTGTTGGTTATGTGCAAATGCTTTACACACTGCCTCTAGAATAAGCCTGACTGCTCGTGCCAAGCTACCAAGGGGGTGAGCAGGGGTTATTTTAGGAGTGTAACTCCCTTATCCTGACTAGGAAGAAGGGTCCCTACTTGGACAGAGGTGCAAGCCCTGGCCAACCAGAGACTCCCATTTCTAACAGAGGGCAAGTGAGACACTATAGCTAGTCGGTCCCGGGCTCATGGGTACTCAGGTGGTAGGATGACTCAGTCCCTGCCTACTAAGTTTCCATAATCCCAAGCATAGTTCTGTTACCCTGCAGAATTCCTGCAACAACTCCGAGTCCTTCTCCTTCGCTTCAAGTCTGTACATTATGAGGCAGTCCTGCCTCCTTAGACACTCCCTCCTTCTTTTACATAAAAAGCCCCTGCCTCCCCCAAACCTCCTGTAGGTAAACCAAGCCCAATCAAAGCGTAGACTCAGTTGTACTGGTCAGGACTGGGAGGGTGGGAGAAGTTATGACTTGAAGAGAGGGAAAAGGACTCAGATTAATGCAACTACCAGGTAAGTAACTGATGCCTGACCCCCAGCGTCCCTTGTCGCTTCAAGTCTGTACAATGTGAGATCTAGCAAGCAATAAGCAATAAGAAGCCAGACAACTGAAGATTATGCATATACTCCATACTGAACTTATTTCACTTCAAAAACATGACCAGCAACCCACAGTGAGTTCTATTTACGCCATATAATCCAACACTTTTGATCCAAACACATCCTCTAATGAAGTGATGTGATCCATTTGATAATGATTAACAAAGCTCAAAGGAGAGGCCCAGATGACTGCCCTCCAAATCTCACTTATCGTGCACCTTGTAACTCCCCTACAGATTTAGACATTCTTCTGGTTGATCTACTCTGAATACCTGCTGGAGGTACCTGGGGTACTGCTTCATAAGCCATGAAAATCAAGGTTCTCGGACAACGTGAACGACTTACCACCTCTTCTGAATGGCCCCTTAGAGAGGATACCTTATCCAAATAAATCAGTAAAGCCCTTCTAACATCGAGTCAATGAAGTCTAGATTCTTCCTCCAAAGACAGATTAGGAAACAATGCTGGCAAAATCAATGCCTGCTGCCTATGAAAAGGGGACTACACATTCAGAATAAAAGAAGGTAACAAAAGTTAGCACAATCCTGTCGTGAAATATTTTACAATATGGTGGTTTATGGGAAAGTCCACCTACCTCTCCCAAAGAGGCATGATTCGAATTTAGCCCTGGTGAACGTATGTCACAGAGGCCAGAACTGCAATTCAGGGGGAGGGGTCATGTCCTCCATTAGCCAAACTTCAAACTTGCAGCTTCGGGGCTCAGCCGGATCTGCAGTGAAAGACTACAGAATTAGACCTTTGCATGCAGGTGTTCTTTCCTCTGAATCAAGAGGCATTGGTACAACACCGAGGGCCACATTTTACTCCATGTGCAGTTGACAAACACCCGAGCAGATGGATCACACATGCACTCCTTCACTGCACTCTACCCTCATTATCAGAAAACTGCAGGGCCTGACACAGGGTTGGAACTAGGATTTTTGGGGCCCTGGGCAGAAAGGGAATGTGCAGGTTGCATAGATGTGACACATTCAGAGCTGTTTGCATATCAATAGAATTCCCTGTTCCTGAAACGGCAGCTCCTCCCTTTATGCCACCTACAAGCACCTCTTAACAGCTCATAAACGGCTGAAGGTGTGAGGGTTGCTTATCTCCAGAGAAGGTTAATACTGCAAGGGAGCTAAACAGAGGGGCAATAGTCATCCCGCTGTGCCTCCGCGTGGGTGGGAGTGGAGGCCTAATTGCAGGACAAACCTGAGGAATGTGTCTTCTTGCAAATGGGACTGGGGGCCCCTATCCCCTTGAGTTCATCTCACTACACCATGGCAGTGAGGCAAGGGAAGGCTGCCCCCTAAGGTGACGCACTTGTAAGGTGGCACCTTTCATGCTGTGGCCTGGCTGTGTCGCATTGGTGCGGCCCCAAAAGGACTGGCTGCGGGGCCCTGGACGGCTGCCCTCACTGCCCATGTCTGATGCAAGTTGAGGCCGGACATTTCAAAAACATAAAGCGCTGTCAAGAAAAATACTGCAGCTTCTCGCCAGGACTTCAAAAAACTAAGATGGCCACAGTGGGACAACGAAGGACAGGGAGGTAAAGAGCGACACAGGAGGAGGCAAAGAGCGACGCGGAAGAAGGCAAAGAGCGATGCAAGATGGGGCAACCAACGATGAGGTGCAGGAAGACGAGGGGGACAAAGTGAAATGGGGAGACTATTTACAAACACATGCACTCGTATGGATTGCTAGGAAGAAAGTGTAACAAAAGTACCTCGGGAAGCACATGACTAGTGGAAGGACACTGGCCACTCGGACAGGAAGCTGTGCAAGGGCCATGCTCCATGGAATGGACAAACACTAGACTCAGAAGAGGAAGTAGGAGGGGCTGCCGAATCAGAAGCAAAGAAAAGCGAGTGTCATGGAAGTCAGCCACTGGTAAGTAATGAGTAGGCTCTAAGCCGTACTTAAGCTTTTATTTTTTTTTATAAGAGATTTTGCAGGCACAGCACAAGCGATGTGCAGGCGAAACCTAAAAGTGGCCAGCTGCTGCTCACCAACCCTGCGCTGGCGCACAAACAGGCTGCCTATTGCGTCGGATATCCCTTGTACTATGGCGCAAGAGAGTGTGCTTGCTGTCCAGCATAGAATTTGCACTGGAAGCAGAAAGCATACCCTTCCAGTACAAATTCATATTCCTAGACAAATTCTGAAACATTTCACACATTGTAAGTGTGCTGCACAGTGCAGCACACATGCAATGTGTGGAATGTTGGGAGAAATTAAAACATGTCTCTTGTTATCGCCTTGTTCAAGGGCGCATTACTTTTTGACACAAAGGGGCAGATTTACAAGCCTCTTTCAACTCTTTTGTGCCACTGTGTCGTCACTTTTTGTGACTCAGCGGCGGTGTAAACAATGCGGCACGATGCGGCCCATTGACAACGTGACGCATCGAGGGAGATGCGTCACCTTGTAAAGCCCTGCGCCACATTATACCTGTGTTATGTTATGTTATGTTAAAAATCATTTCTAAAGCGCACATTCACCAAACGGTTTCTTGGCGCTAGGGACAGGACGGCAGCAGTTCCAGACAGCAGGCAGGCGTCAATGGTAGGCGTGGGAGAAAAGCCAGGTTTTAAGTAACTTCCTAAATTGGATATAGGAATCCACAGTGCGCAGATACAGAGGAAGAGCGTTCCAGAATTGAGGGGCCAAGGAAGTGTATCTAAGGCCACCATGTTTCTTCCGATTGAACGCATGAGAGACCAATAGGTTCTTATTAGATGAGCGTAGGTCGCGGGAGGGAAGATATCGCTGAATGTTTGAGGCAATAAAGGCGGGAGCACATCCTGACAGGGCTTTGTGAATAATGCAGCCCAGTTTGAACAGGCAGCGTTGAGGTATAGGGAGCCAATGGAGGCCTCTCAGCAGCGGTTTCACATGGGTATACTTTGGTTGCCCAAGAATAAGTCTGGCTGCCTGGTTTTGGATTCGCTGTAAGCGATGGACTTGGTATGCAGGTATACCAGCGTACAGGGAATTGGCGTAGTCAACACGTGAAATCACCAAGGCAAGAACCACTTGGGTCAAGGCTTCGATGGAGAGGAATCTGCTAATTTTTCGAATTCTACGAAGGTGGAAAAAGCATGCAGAGACCACAGAGCTGATCTGGGCTTTTACAGTGAGATCATTGCTGATCACAATCCCCAGGCTTTTTACTGACGAGGCCGGGGCTGGAGGGCTCCCGAGAGATGGAGGCCAAAAACTGGAGTTCCATGGGTTAGCCAGGCCTCCAGTAAGAATCAGCTCTGTTTTGTCTGGGTTCAATTTAAGTTGATTCGCATTCATCCAGTCCCTGATAAAATTCATTATGGAATGAAAGTTTGTAATAGAAGAGGCTGAAGAGTCGATGTTAAAAATCAGCTGGAGGTCGTCAGCATAATTAAACACCACGACCTTACTCTTGCGCAAGGCTAGGATCAGAGGGAGAATATACAAATTGAAGAGCAAAGGTGACAAGGAAGAGCCCTGTGGAACTCCACAAGTCAAATTCATCTGCTTTGCCCTAAAGTCGGCCAGGCGGACAGCCTGGGAACGGTTACTCAGGAAGGAAGCAATCCATTTCAGTGGCAGACCCAGGAGCCCAGCGCAACCAGCACGGTCGACCAAAAGCTGGTGGTCGACCGTGTCAAAAGCAGCTGACAGATCAAGGAGCACCAGGGCCTGGGTAGTGCCCTGGTCCGCCCCCCTTCTCAGCTCGTCCAGGACCGCCAGGACAACGGATTCAGTGGAGTGTTCAGATCGGAACCCCGCTTGATGAGGGTCCAAATAATGGGTCCTGGACGCGTGAGGTATAATGTATCCAGGGTGGGCATTCCCAAGCGGGAAAGCGTCGTAGAAGTGATGCAGTGAAATCTGCAAGATTTCACTGCGCCACTTCTAGGACGACACTGCGTCAAAACCCTACTCCTGCTTGAGCAGGCTTAAGGAGTGACGCAGTGTATTAGGAACAGGCCTCCCCATGCATTGCTGGTGTTGCATCGTGCTTGCGACACGACTCCAGCAATGGGTGACTTTTCTGCCGACAGATGCGTCAACATTTCTGACGCATCTGTCAATCCTTGCGCCATGGTGCGCCGTATTCAGTGCTTAATTTGTAAAATATGAAGTCCAGGTGCTCAAAATTTTTCCGGAGGCCGCACCCACTTCCTCCCGGGCTCCACCCACTTCCTCTACTGGCTCCACCCAAAAACTATTGGCTCCGCCCACATCTTCAACTGGCACTGCTGAAAGTCAGATGTAATACCGGAACTGAATTTCAGCAAGGGAGCCTTCCCGCAAGTAAGGATTTGATAGGAGGTTCCCCTGCCCTCTGAATATTTTGAAAAAGATTAAACCAAAAGTGCATTTAAAGACACAATTTTGGAATAAATGAGCTAAAACGACTAATGCATTGAAAAGGGACACTTGTGCCGATTTGGGGAAAGGACAATACTGGGGTATGCCATTTTTAACAGAGTCTAATTGTGTGTCATGAGTTTAAAGATACAACTATTACATATCTTATGCGACAAAATAAACCAAAATGTTCTGAAAACACTCTAAACAGAAAAATTGAATAAAATCATGCAATACACTTGAATGAGCCACTTTGTCACTTCCAGTGGCTGAAGGGGGTTTGGTTCATAAATAGTAGAGTATTCCGTTAAAGTGATTAATTTTAGAGAAACAATTAAATAAAGGTGATTACCAATTGGGCTTGTTATTATAACTTACTCCCCTGGAGCAATATATGTGCATTTATTAGAAATTCAGAATAGTAAAAACAGATGGACCTTAACTGGCGTTTCCAAATGTAGTTCTGTGTCACACAGGAGACAAGACAGAGATTACAAAAGAAGCATATGTTCAAAATATTACTTTTTAATTAAAGATTTGTATCTGAACATAAAGCACAGAATAATGTCATCTCCCCAAAAAGTCCTAGAAGAACCTAGGCCAAAAGAAGAGGTAGTGGCTGGGCAGTTTGAATTTGGCCATATTCAAGTAATGCCTATAAGTGCAAAATGACCACAGTGCCATACAAAATATAAATATATAAAGACAAAAAAACTAAAAATAAAACATAAATACACATAAGCACATGTCCTAAAGTGAAAAAAGAAAAAGCAAATTATGTCTTATAAATACAAAATAAATAAAATATATAAAATAGAACAATAAATATAACATTCAAACAAGGAAGACACATAAATATAATAAAATATTAAATAAATTCACACTGTCAAAGTGTCAATAAAGTGTTATAAATGCAAGTAAATAACATATATAAATTAGAACAATAATCAGGTATCCAAAGACGGTAAAGCCTAACTTTTTAACTTATTTAAAACATTGCAAAGGCACATTTTGTCAGTTGGACTGGGCTAGCATCTATTTTTCCAGAAAAGCCCACAAACTGTCTAAATTGCTTGTGCGTTCCAAGTCTTCCTCTTTCCTTGCTTTACTCCTAGTGTCATCAGCTGCTCTTCGTCCTTTTGCAAGCCATGACTGAACATAGGGGATGGGGTTGAATCTTTTAAAAGGTGGGCCAACAAGATTCAGAAACATTAAAGAAGATGTTGTTTCAGTCAGCAATGATGCTCTTGTAGATGTGCATATAAGATTCATTTGAGAAAAGCCCCGCTCACATTCTGCAGTACTGATAGCAATAGTGTGTAAGGCCATCAAAAGCTCCTTGAACTGCCTTTTAATTTCTTTCCCTCCAGATTCCTTAAACTCTCTGTAAGCACGTATGGTTTCTCGACTGGCAATGTTGAATCTTTTACACAGAGATTCAATATCATTTTCACCATAAAGAGTAGGTAGTTCATCAGGCCAGTACTGTTTGTATAAAACTTTAATTTCACTAATCAGGATATCATACTCAGCCTTTTTGTCAGTAGAATTAGTACCTCCTGTAGACAACAAACGATGTCTTACATTTTCTGCAAGGCTGCGAAAAAATTGTCCCTGTTCAATTATTTTGTCAGTGGTCTTTCCTTTGTGCAGCATCACACCATGGAATATATTTTCTTCTATGGCCTTTTTACACTGTGAGAAATGGTTCCCTTGCCTGTCTACCATGGCTTCAAACACTGCTATTTGCCGACAAATAGCTCTATGAGCATCAATGATTGTAGAGTCCCGTTTCTGTAACTCAAGTGATAACTCCGATAATTCCTGAAGAGCATCATACATGAGGCCAAGATTAGTAACAAACTGTATAGATGATAACCGCCTTCCTAGGCCTGTGTACATATTTCGTGTTGAACTGTCACGGGAACCATCCTCAGCTGCACTAGTAAAGTGCCTGTAGAGAGCAGGATATGCATTCCAAATAGCCTCCACTGTTCTGAAGCTTGATGCAACCCAACGAGTATCTAACACTCTACCTATTCTGCAAAGCTGAATGTCAAGAGCTTCTGCACATTCTTTTAGCTCCAAACGATTTTTAACAGATGTTGAAAATAGAGAATACAGCTTATCGAGTAAGTTTTTGAAATGATTGGTAGCACCAATATCTTTCATGACATCATGAACTGCAAGTTCCAGACGATGTGCTGAGCAGTGCCAGGCTACAATACTCGGAGAGATTTTTCTTGCAACCTCTTTACAACACCACTGTGGCGGCCAAACATCACTGAAGCTCCATCACAGGCAACTGAAACCAGGCATTTGGAGAGAAAGTCCTCACTTACGTTAACTGGATCCTTTTTTAGTGCAGAGAGTAGACTGTTTACTATGCCGTCAGCTGACAAATCACTCAGCTCAATGAGGTCAACAAAAATATTGGCTGGGGAGTCCATGCCAGGTAGCTGCATTCGCATGTACACAATTAAAGAACTTTTCCGATTTAAAGCAGTGGCTTCATCTAGTAAAAGACTTACTTTTGGGGAAAGTTCAATTATTTTGGCAAATATCTTCCTCTTCATTTCTGAGGATATGTGGCGTTGTATGTTTGAGCAAGCTACATTGGAGTGCAAAATTCGCCCCATATCCAGTCCATTCAACTGGTGGCAGTCTATCTCTGTTTCAAATCCATATGCTGGCCTGTTCCGCTTTGCTTCCTTATAAGCTACACGGAATATTCTGGCTGTTGCTGACATTTGTACAGATTGAGCTTTTGCAGTTACTTGTAATAAAGGATCTTTTTTAGCGTTGTCTAAGATTTTTAAAGTTGCAACATGAGCCTTGGTTTGTGCATGTTCTGCAATCTTTTTCCTCAATGATTTCTGCTGTTGGTCTATATTGGTGCCATATGCTTTGACAGTAGACTCGGTCCATTCTTTGGACAACTTCATTCCCCTGGATTTCTCAGCACCAAGATCACGGACTTGGCGACACACAGAACAGCCAAGGTTAGGGCCTTTAACAATTAACACGGATGCTTTCGTTGGAAATACATTTTTTGGTCATGTTTCCAACCTTTAGGAAGAATGCCTTTCCTAAACACTGTGGCAGAATGGGGTTTAAGTGATAATGTGTCAAACTGTTTGCTAGTGCTTGGTGTTTCCTCTGTCTCTGTATCAATCTCCACAACATGATGATGTTCATCTCTTAGAGGAATATCTTGTGTCTTTCCATCTGTAGGGGTGATAAAGCTGCTGCTAGCAGTGGTGTCACTCTCATCTAGTGCCTTCTTTCGCACTTCATCATCTTCCTTGTTCCCTTCTTCCATTGTAAGTGCAGGGTCTTTTCTAGCAAGTTTACTCGCAGGCTCCTCATCATCTTTGGGCTTAAATTTCGTGAAGTAGCTTGAAATCTTCTTTTGTCCAGTGTGTGACATTCTAGGGAAGCAAAGTGAAAGAAAACACGCTAGACATGTGCGAAGTGTGATGTCAGTTCATCTAAGTGACAGGCACAGTTCTGAACAAGCGTAATATTTATTTGCAAACTTTGCACCAAAGACATTTCTGCATCTGCACATCTATTACCATGACTGATGACAAGTACAACCCAAATGGATCCTACTTTGCCTACCCAAATTCAGGCCTTTTCCAATTCATACCCCTGCCCTTTAGCGCTCACTTGAAAGACACACAAAGTCTTTACCGTTTGCCTCACTTTTAAGCTTTGGCTTCCAGTATTACTACAAAAGCAGGGTGCAGTGGCAGTGCGCAGAGTTAGTTACACACTGCGAGTCCCAAAAATTATTAATTAATCGACATTCAGGGCCTGACTGGGAACCCTTGCAAGGTTTGTTAGACCAGCCCCCATACAGTGCGTAGCGAGCGCAGCGAGCCTAACGACTGCTAGAGGGGTTTGGGTGGGATCCTTCCCTCAAGAAAAACCAAAATGGTGCACAACACATTTTCCATTACATATTTAACAGTATTATCTTTCAAAGCATAGTAAATCGTAAATGATGACCTGACATAAGCACCCAGGCCAGAAAGCATGGAAATGTCACACATAAGCACCCATGCCATAAACCGTGGAAATGTCACACATAAGAACCCATGCCATAAACCGTGGAAATGTCACACATAAGCACCCAGGCCCGAAACCGTGGAAATGTCACAGATAAGCACCCAGGCCAGTAACCATGGAAATGCAGTGGAAATGTCACACATAAGGCCTCAGGCCAGAACACCCAGGCCAGAAAGCATAGAAATGTCACACAAATAAGTGCACAGGAAAGAAAGCATGGAAATGTCACACATAAGCAGCCAGCCCAGAAAGCATGGAAATGTCACACATTAACACCCAGGCCAGAAAGCATCGAAATGTCAAATATAAGTACCCAGACCAGGAAGCACGGAAATGTCACACAAAGTCACCCAGGATAGAAAGCATGAAAATGTCTAAGGAAGGCATTCAGGCCAGTGGCGCTGGAACAATTTTCAGAGTGTTGGTGTGCCCTCTTGGTACATCACTGAAGTCAGAGGATTGTGAAAATTCCAAACATCACTCCTAAGAACAAGAACAACCCATCCATGTCCACAAGGCATGTCCACAATGCAAGGATCACAATGGAAGGGCCACCAGACACAATTTATTTAACAAGTACTTTATATAAAACGTCTTGGTCTGTGATGTTTGTTGAGTTGGCTGAATAAAGCAGAGACACAGAAACACAGACACACACAAGGACAACTGTACGTATGCATGCACATGCACACGCACAGACATTTTACATTTGTGGATAGTAGAGGATGCACCAGAGTGCAAAAACATAACAATACAAAGGTATTGCACATACTCAATGGCAAAGACCGAGGGCAGAAATTAAAATTAACCAGAGCAACTGAGATTTACATAGAACCAAAATATGTGCCCTTCACATACAAACACACAAAAACCTGAACCATTCTATACTGAGCGTTAGCCATCCTCCACCCTCACTGTCCCAAACACACACACACATTCACAGACACACTCAATGCTAAAGGCAGAGAGAACACATGAAACATTCACATATGTAGAATATGCCAACACACGTGTGGAGTACAATAGCAAAACACTGTGCTGTGCTGACAAGCGAGTGCAGCCAGTATCTCCCGCCTTTTGCTAGATAGTGCTAATAGTGGCTCAGCACTTGTTCCCTGAATTCTCTCTAATACCATCTATCTACATGATCGTGGTGGGTGGGTGGATGCAGGTTGTAAGAGTGTTGATGGTGTAAAAATGAAAGACGTGATTTAAATGGAACTCCATAGTTCAATCTCTGACAGTGTAAAGGTCTCATGCTGTTGAAGATGAGAGACAGTGCCCAGAGTCAGACATCAACTCCATCCCTATACTTTGGTCCACCAGTTCCCTTTCACCGCAACAAAATCAAGACACCATCTTTGTGAGTGTGTTGGTTGGCTAAGGATAGCCTTTTGTAAAAATAGTGATGCTGACACTCCATCATTTCCATCTCAAAATATTATCTGACTTTTAATAGATTTCTATCATTCCTCTGACAAGAGGGAAGCAAGTTAGCAGCAGTAAGTTGCTATTAAATAAATAATTGCTTGCTGCACTGGTGCTCTGCCTTCCTGACAGCCTACATTACCAAGTGCAATAAAGATAGTGCCTTTCGTTTAAATTTGGCAGGCGTTTACAAGAGTAAAAGGTCTAGTGTTTACTGGGACCGAGTCTGTGGGAAATGTTGGTGCTTGTGCAGTAACTAAGCAACCACCAACATTTGCATGTTCCCGCAATAGTCAGCTTACTAGCATAGGCAATAATTTTCACCTCCGATAAATTTCGACCATCTCGCGGTTAGAATTTATTGGATGCGAGAATTATCACATCTGACACCGGACAGAGAAGGCCCAGTGTGCCACAGGGGAAATGCGGAAGATGCTGTGAAATGAATATAGTGATGCCAAATGGGCAGGAATTGGACTTGACAACATGACCAGAAGCCAGGCCGGCCCTTTATAAAAGGCAGGAATACTCCCTACTACTGTAGAATATACCTCAGAACCTCAGGGTTGAGGCCAAAAGAGGCCAAAATAACCTGCTCATCTCTCTGTTCTTCCCGTCCTTTCTCTTCACGGGTGCATATGGAATGAATGAAACTCAGGCTTTCATTCACCACTGCCTCACTCCATTTCCTCAACTCCTGAGTTGCTGAGCATAGGGTCAGTCTCCCACTCTCTCGCCTTTCTTTTCCCAGGATGTCATGCGCGAGCTGTTTACGCGGTCCGTCATCACTTCCTGCGATCATTAGGGGACATTACCATCTAGCACTGGATTACTCACGAGAAGTGAGAGTAATGTCTGTGCCTGTCCAGGTGTGTCAGAACCAGTCTGATCATCTCAGGGTTGCTCAGGCATCTCACATTCCATGTCATGCATTTCAGTGACTGAGAGGGCTCCTAATACTAGCCATGGGCTGAGATCATATAGATTAGTTGCTGTCTGTGTATGTAAACCAGCATATAACTGCTACCAGCCAATCTTATGCCAGGACTGGAGGTGAGGATTATGCTAATTTTTCTCCCTTTATTTTGACTACAGCAGCTACAACATTTAATAAAAAACTATCTTTCCCATGAACCACCAGGAATTGAAGTCAAAGTCGAACCAATCAGAACACATTATGTGCCATAATAGTCCTTGTCTCTCATCTATGCTCCACTTTCTTGCCCCAGCAGAGCACAGATGAGACATGAGAGTCTCTTAGTTAACTTATCCTGTAGACGTACTGTTAATATTTGTGCTTATCCGTCTATCATTGCTTTATGTTAACGTTATGCCTACAGGTTGACCTGTTTTGGGGATTTTTCAGTGAGGGAACGCACTTCAGCGGTCTAATCGAGCCGAGGTGTATACTTTTAAGGCATCTGGACAGCATGAGCCCGATATTGACATACACCCACTAGAAGGTGCTCCAGGGCCATAAATAACATTGGGAGTGCAAGAAGCGCGTCTCGCTGCTCCGGGCACCCTAACTTGTAGGCCTGTATCACTTGTGCATGGTATCCTATAACATCGAACACAACAGACGCACAACAACCCACACACATATACAAACATGCAAAACACATGGAATGTTGTGTTCAGGACTCCAGATTCATCGTGAGCAGCAGAACTTCATATGACTGAGCTTCAAGTGTGTATTCACGCCTCAGGTACAGGCCTGCCACTGTAATTCACCAATCATGGTACGTTGCCATTTTCGCGCTCGCTCGAGGCATGAAACCAATAAACCCACGATAGGGTCCAGAACCTATTATTATCAAAACATTGTTCCTCAGACAATTTATTCACATGGGATTATGTGTGTCATAACAAAAGTCAGAGACCCAGGATTACAGGTCGGGCATGCAGTGCTGGCAGGGCACACGGGCTGTCATGCAAATGACATTTGTGTCCTAACAATGCCATTTTTTTAAACTTAAATTAGTGTATTTATATATCTTTTTCACTGGGTTGAATTTTGTGTGCTTTAAAAGTAGTCAGTAATAAACAGTAGCAAAATACTGTTAAGTTAACACATAGTTGCCCTGTGCAAAGCAGTTTAAAATCCTAAGTTTTCCCACAAAGATCCATGAACATACGAAGGTCAGAGGCACACAGCCTGCTTAAGCTGCATAGCAGCTGACCCTGTCTTTTTCTAGAACTCCAAACGAAAACAGTGCTACAGATAACAGTTGTTTTTTTTTGTCCCTGAATTTTAGGAAGTGAAATGAGCAGGGAAAGAATGTAATCACTGCATTTTCTCACGAGGGCAGGGCATGCTTCTCAAACCCCTTCTTGCATGATGGCATTAGCATTTTCTAACAAATGTAATACATTGGAAAGGGAGCCCGTGGACAGGTGCTCCCTCTTTGTTTGCAAAGCTCAGCCTCTCCTGTGTAAACTCTCGTCATCTGTATATAATTTTTTTCTGTTTCTAACAGTAAGTGTAATATACTTTCACGAGCTTTCAGCGATCCCCCACCCAATTCATCTATGTCTTATTATTGTGTCATTCACATTTTGGCCTACTCAGTGCTTCCGATCAGCGCGCTGGTTACTCAGTCTCAGGTCAGGTCTCAGCCTGGGCCAAAGGAATTCCAGTGCAGCCTTGGAGCACCGCAACCGGCCCTGCCTGCTTTCTCCCATCTGGCGGGCACAGTTATAATTTGAGCTCAGAGTCCTCAAACATTGCTGAAAGCAGGGCTGCGCTGAAGTGATAGATTATGCCAGGCTGCCCAGCCCGAGTCCGACGCCAGTGGCATGATTGCTCGGGCCTGGGGCGGCGGGCCTCTGAGTCTGACTCGGTTCAGGTGACACCAAAGAAAAAGCAGCATGAGCACGAGCATCGGATTTTTTATTACATGGAAATTATAACTTACTAGGGTCGTCGGTCGGTTACTGCTGGACTGGTGGAACAGCACTTTCTTTATTAAGAGGCCTGCTGGCTGCTGCGCAGCTGAATAAAAGGGCCCAGCTTAACGTCGTGCTAACTGCTGCTACTCGTGCGTCCACTGCAGTGCGTGTGTGCGGGGCGTGGTCCACCATCCGTTGAAGGAAAAATGTTACGCACGACGCCACACGCTGCCCGCCGTAGCCCCCTACCACCACCATAGAACCAAATGCAGCCCAATTAGTGGCCGCCCACCGGCAACACTGCAATGGAAAGCAAATATTAAATGGATTTATTTATCGGGCTCGCTGCACCTCGCTCTCTCAGCAGCTGCACTGTGACCTCATCGTTAACACTCTTCATCTTCACCGATGGACTGGAGACAGTCTCAAACAGTAACGGAGTGTTGAACAAAACTGTCTGTGCAGTAAGCTGGCAATTATATTTAATTTTTACTTTTACTACATGACACATGACGTGCAGACTGCAGTGATGTAAGTTGACAGTGTAGACCCGGCCCTGATAAAAAGGTGCCGGTGCTAAGCACCGGAAACCACCGGCACAAATTAAGCACTGGCCGTATTGTAAATACCGCGCATCCATGGTGGCGCAACGGTTTCGCATGCTGGCGCAGGGAAACTGACGCATCTATACAGATGCTTCAGTTTCTTGTAAATAAGCCCCAAAGTTTTGTCTGGCTGTCTTAGTAGATCGTGCTTTGCATCAAAAACTATTGGTGCTTGCGCTTATCTGCCCATGTAACGTCCCCTTGACGCAAATTGGTTAAAGCAGCGCTATGCACTATCTATGCTGAGAAAATGGCACCTTTCCAGCGCAAAATACAGTTTACGCTGGAAAGAAATTACCGTTTCAAGGGTTTGCACCCATTTGCCTCACTTTGCACCAGGCCCGGTTCTAGCAGGGGGGCTGGGTAGGCCAGGCCCACCCAAACATGACCTTCGGCCCACCCAATCACGACAGAAGAGGCCACGAGAGGCCACGGAGAAGGCACCTGTTCAGTGCTTCATCAATCTCAACGTCAGAACGTCTAAATTTTGTTTTCACTGTCTTTGAAATTGGGTTTTGGGGTTAGAGGTGTGTGAGCACACAAATTAACAGGGAGAGCTGAGCTCAGGCTCTGGCTTGGCTCTTACAGCCCATGCACAATCCGAGACCTGAAAATGTTTGCTATGTAAAACATACAACAAACATCATGTAAAATATGATACACTTTTTAAAATTTTGATGAGACTGTATTTCTTTTACACAAGGAAGCTTTGACATAAATATGTAACAATATAGCGCTGCACTAAGAAGCACTTGTTAAAAGTGATAGTTTTTAAACATGAGCTTAGAGTCGGTCATTCCTGCCCCGTCCTCACACTGGTGACAGCGCTATTAGTGAACCAACAGGCAAGACAGTTGTCACGTGGACCCTGTATGTGATTATTATAGAGCAACATTAGTCTATTAAATAAAACACTACGGGGCACATGCATCAAGGTAATCATTTGTGATTACCAAATAGCGAATTTTAAGGATTTGCTATTTGGTAATCGCAAATGCCTATGCATGAAGGATTCTCAATTACTCTTGCGAATCATTAACATTCCCTAATAGTGATTCGCAAATTGCGAATCGCTATTAGGGAATGCATTCCCATTCATTCCTATGGGCGTAGAGGCCCATAGGAATGCATTCACAATTTGCGATTACCAAATTGGTAATCGCAATTTGCAAATGCAAATCCAAGGGTGCCTGGGGGCCTAAGGCCCCCCTGAGGCAACCCCCCAAAAAAGGTAAGTATGCACATGTGTAGCACACACGTGCCCTAAGGGCATGCTGCCCTAAGGGCATGTGTGCGCTACATAGCGCATTGAAAAAATGCTTTTATTTTGCATTTTCCAATGCATGCACAAATTACCATCAACTTGAAGTTGATGGTAATTAGCGATTAATAAATGCACATTCGCATTTAGGAAATGCTACATGCATCTCAAATAGGGAATCGTAAATTGCGATTCCCTAAATGCATTCGCAATTTAGGTAATCGCAAAATATTGCGATTACCTTTTTGCTAATGCAAAAGGTACATGCATTGGAAAAAGCATCTTTCCAGTCGCAAACGGGTCGATTCTGCAAATCGGCCCGTTTGCGACCGGTAAAATGCTTGATGCATGTGCCCCAATAGGTTTTGTATAGTTGGTTTTCTGATTCATGTATTTGAATGTACTTTTATGCGCAAATATGAAGAAAATCAAGTTTTGGTGAAATAAAATATTTGCCCAAGCTCACACAATTTAAGTGGAGCTGCTGCAATTTATCCAGGTTTTATGTTTTCACTTTGTACAAATCAGCCGCTAAGTGGCTATTTGTCTCTCCTTCTTATGTTAGTGCTTTGTTTTGACCTCCTAGGTTTTCTGCGATTTTTTTATAGTGTGAACTCTACCTGGAGATATTGAAGCGCTTCACATAAACACCAGTTACATTATTCAAGGTCACATTCATTTCTTTTAGGCACTTGAGATTTGCCCAGAATGACAGGATGTTGAGCCAACGCCATGACTCAAACCTAGCTTGTTCAGTTTCAAAGTTGGAAGCTATCACTGTAATGCCACATCCTGAGTAGATTGAGGGTGGCAGGCAGAAGGTACATAATAGTTCGGCTCATTATGGGCTCGAATTTCCAACAGGACCTTGAGCTGAGCCAGAGCCAGGCTTCAGGTTCAGGCCCGGATCAAGCTTTCAGTGCCGGCCTTCCTAGTGTGAAATGTCAAGGCTCAGGTCTGGTAACAGGTACCTCCTTAACCTTACAATGAAACACATCAGAGGGTCCCTGAGAAGAACAAATCGAAGTGGAAGAAACCAGGTAAAAACACAATAATAATCAACACAAACACTTCCCCCGCTTGATATTCTTAAATACGGTAATATATCCAGAATAATGTATCCCACAAGACTTATCATTTAAATCATTTATTATCAAAAAATATATATATCCTTCTTTCTGTTAAGATTTTTTCTTCTATAAAAATTACATATTCAGACAATATACATATAATAGACAATCAGAAGCATTGTACATACATAGAAAACGAGCCCCAAGCACATAAGGAAAAACCATACAATAACTGTACATGTCTCCAAAATAACATACACAGAAAAGAAGCATATAGTGAAAAAAACAATACAATAATGCACTAGACTATAGTAAACATATAGACATTACATACACTGTACAACAGACACAAAAAGAAGCTTGGCTCTTCTGATCTGGAACCTTTGGAGAACTTGCGCTTTACATTGTACAGAGCCCGGGTGTACTATAAAATATGGATACAGTACACGAGCCACAGATGGCTTCCTTGACCACTGCATAAATTATTGATTTTGCGCCCTGATGAAGGAATGTTTAAGTACATGGTACTTCCGAAACGCGCGTCGGCGCATTCTTCTTCTTTTTGTGTCTGTTGTACAGTGTATGTAATGTCTATATGTTTACTATAGTTTAGTACCTCCTTAACCTTAAACTGCTATTACAATCTGCTTGGAATCCTGGTGCTGGTGCTAAAGCCAAGCCTGCTGGAAATTATAAGAGTTGAGTATAGGCATCAGCTGCTACTCTAAAATAACTCTCTAGATGCTCTGTATGCCTGTTTTGAAGAAGATATGATGTAAATCTTGGGATTACAGAATTGACAAAAATTGGACCCACATTGGCCCACCCAAACAAACCCTTGGCCCACCCAGATCAAAATTCCTGGAACCGGGCCTGCTTTGCACGACCCTTTGTAAAACTGGCACTTATTGTACCAAGTATGACTTCACCTGTGAAACAATATGCTGCACCTTTTTAACCTGCGGCAAAGAGGGGTCGTAGACTCGGTGAACTGTACACGAGAGGTTGCAAGGGGCATTGAAAGCTTAATATAAATATACATAACATGACAATGGTATTCGGGCGCTTAATTTCGAGATAGGAATACATGCATAACTGGAATTTTCGTTACAAAAGGGGTTAGCCTTAGAGTCCCAACCAATCACTTTGTGCGAGCTGCGCGTTCAGTTGCACAACACACACACCAAGCTTCCTGACATTCCTGCCCAGTGAGCTGCCAGCTTGTGACTTTCTTGCTGGTTTAGTGGACACTGGGTGCAAAGAGAGAAACGCCGTCTGTGCCAGCGGAGTTTTAGTTATGTGAGCAGTCAAGAGGAGGTTTTTCAAGGAAGACAATAATGATTTTCAAATCCCGCCCCCCCCCCCCCACCCCCCCTTGGCGTGGCTGCGGGGTCTGTCAGAGGAGGGGCATGTGACCAGCTGAGGGGCACAGCCCGGCCACGAAGGAAACAGCTGCTCTCTGCACGCGCTCACAGTTGGTAGCTGCGTGTGTGGAGGGTGGTGCGAGCGCGCGGAACACCTCGGCGCAGCAGAAGCACAGTGAGTGACCGGGGCATGGCCCTGGCATGCGTTGTATTTTACCGGTACACTGTGAGAGGGTGGCGGGGCACGAATGATTGAAACAGGGGTCTCTGGTACTAACTGAAGTTGTTAATTTCTTAAGCAGTGTTTCTAGTAAAAATGGTGAATCCTACTTGGTCACAGTCTGTAATGTGAAGTCACGTTAAGCTATTGTGGTTATGTGTTCTGTTATATTATATTATGTTTTTTACTGTATTGCTATTTGTCCCCCTTGTGAGGCTTAAAGTGCCTTCTTGGATAGTCCGTTTGTATTATTTATGTAGCGCTTCATACGTGGAGAAGCGCTCCGATATGCATCAAGTTCCTGTTATGTTATGCCATGCTATGTCATGGCATGTCACGCCAGGCTGTGTTATAATGGTAATGCATACATAGCGTTCTATGTTATGGAATATAGCAGTTGCGCTTGGCAGTTCAGCTACCTCTACTGAATCTAGGGGGTTCGGCGGGTGCCACACCACCTCAGCCGCGAAGGACCCGAAAATTGTCCTTTCACAACAAACTTTGCTCTTCGATTCGTGTCCTTATTGTCGCCGACTGTTGTGGTTATGGGTTTGCAACTGGTTACCCCGTTGAGTCCGTCGGCGACGCCGTGAAAGGGATTCCGGTGAAACTCAACAGCTGTACCTTCACAGCCAATCCGCGTTTTGGTGGTTCAGTTACAGCAACAGAAAGACCCTGATAGGTGTGGATTGAGCGAGGACACGTGCACGGGGCATCGCCGTGACTAGAAATATATGATATAATATGTAACGAGCAAGTGCATTGGGGAATGCTACTTGGAGTTTCCATTTGTAAATAAGTGGTTTTAGATGATTGTTAAGCCCGCACAATGCATGTTTAAAATGTGTTTTATCCTGTCTTTTTACATTGGGAATGGTTTATATTCTATCCCGAGACTGCTGCTGAATATTAGCATACATTCTATTGTGTTTTGAAAATGTGTCGATAATGAGCCAGACCTAGGAATTTAAACCCATCTAGGCGCGAGAGTCCGCAGCAACCCGCCAGGATCGGTCAGTTGCATTTCCGAAGAAAGAGAGATGCAGTCAAGTCGCACTGCTTTTGGGATATGTTAGATGCAAAGCCACGATAAGGCCACATACTCAACAAAATACTGCTTTTAATTGTTCTACACCCTTGAGAGAAATTTGCACTTGACTGAAAAAAACAGTTTTCAAAGTGACGCTGCCTTTAGTTTATGCCATCATTCTGCTTGGGAGTGGACCCCCAAACTCTGAATAAGACACGCCCACAATTTTGGCTTTACCAATACCAAGCAAAAGCTCCGACTAATGTTTCTATTTTATAGCCTGCTACAGCAGTTGCTTTTCATTTTGATGCATTAATAATACAATGAAAACGTTTAATGAAGCAAAGAGAAATCAATTAATTTCTGAGACTTGTATTGTGTTGTGTTGTATTGTATTGTGTACTTCCGGATAGAGGCTATGCACTTGTCACCATATTCTATACCTCTCAAAGTCACTCTCAACACTCATGGTATGCACTACACACACTTATGCTGCATAGTGTTTTAGGGATCCACTAGGAAGGTAGAAAACATGTTGCTGTTGGAAGCAATCTATGAGTGCATCCAAATTTAGGTAAGGTCAGTGTTTTTGGATGTTTAAATCCTTTTCAAGGCTCACCCCTCCTGGAACGCTCACTGTCCGCCCCCTACGAGTGGAAATTCTCACACGTAAAATTACATCATAGGGATGTAATAATGTTTGATACAGGTAAATGAATTTGAGAGTGTAAATTCACATTTTGGCAGTTATATGTTTTCAATTTTGAGTTTTTGTGAAATTCAAAGCAGGCCTCAAGAGCGCTATACACAGCCCACTATCCCCACCATCTCTTCAACCTCTGAACTAGTGTAATCAGCATGGAACTCACCTGCACCCTCAACACCTCCATCTCCACCGCAACTTTCCTGGACAGATGAAAACACGTAGAAATCATACCACTCCTAAAGAAACCCTCCGCTGATCCCAGGAGCCTAAAAAATTACTGACCCATCTCCCTGCTCCCCTACCTAGCCAAAGTACTCGAGAAGGTCATCAACCAGCAGTTCACCAAATACTGGGAACAAAACCACCTACTAGACACCTCACAATCAGGATTCCGGGCCAACCACAGCACTGAGACCGTGCTGATTGCCGCCACAGATTACATCATATTGCTCCTTGGCCACAGAGGAACTGTGGTCCTGATCCTCTTCGACCTCTCCGCTGCATTCAGCACCGTCTCCCACCACACCCTCATCGCCAAACTCTACAACATTGGCATACAACAAAACGCCCTCAAGTGGATCACATCTTTTCTCACAGGACACACACAGAGCATCCAACTGTCCCCCTTCACCGCCGCACCCAAGGACATCATATGCGGCGTTCCCCAAGGATCACCCCTCATCCCAACCCTGTTCAACATCTACATGACCCCCCTTCCAGATGTCGTCAGATCCCACGGACTCAACTTATTCTCTCGCTCACCAATGACCTCACCAACACCAAAACCAGCTTCTGCAAAGCCATGACCAATGTAGCCAATTTGATGAGAGACAACTGTCTCAAACTCAACTCCGACAAAACTGAAGTACTGATCTTCAGACAAAACTGAAGTACTAATCTTCGGAAAGAACACCTCCGTTTGGGACAGTTGGTGGCCAGCAGAACTTGGACCAACACCCACACTGACAGATCATGCCGCAACCTTGGCATCATCCTCGACAGCCAACTGACCATGAAACAACAAGTAAGCGCAGTCGCCTCCTCCTGCTTCCACACCCTTTGCATGCTCAGCCAAATTTTCAGATGGGCCCCAATCAACACCAGAAAGACCATAACGCAGGCCTTCGTTACCAGCCGCCTTGACTACAGCAATGCCTTCTAAACAGAATTCCCACCCAGCACCTCAGAAAACTCCTGACCATACAGAACACCACAGTCAGACTCATCCTGGACCTCCCTAAGAGGACCCACATCACCCCCACCTCAGAAACCTCCACTGGCTCCCCTTCCAGAAGAGATGCCAGTTAAGGATCCTCATGCACACATACAAAGCCCTACACAACCAGGGACCATCCTACATCACCATCGACTGAACTTCCACCTGCCTGCAAGACTCCTGCGCTCCACCTCACTCGCACTCGCACACCCCCACATCCACACCAGCGGGGGCTGCTTCTTCTCCTACATCACAGCCAAGCCCTGAAACGACCTGCCTCTCCACCACCGAATGGCACCCTCCCTGGCGGACTTCAGAAAGAAACTCAAGACCTGGCTTTTCGACTGAGGCACAGCACCCTCAGTGCCCAGATACCCCTGGGGTGACAGTGCTGTGCTTTGCAAATACTGATTAATTGATTGATTGATTGATACAGAGAAAAAGGAAGGCTTACGTTAGTAAAGAAGAATATTACAGAGTAGAGGCGGAAAAGCCACCACATTCATAGGGAGAGCCAAGCCTGAGTCAGATCAGGGCCTGACTTGGCCCTAAGAGACAATGCATGAGCAGAGAGAACAATGTGAAGTCACAGACCACTGAACTTCGCAAATGTGCATACCTCTTCTCTGTAGGTGTCAAACATCAGGAACGCAGCTCAGTGAATCGTGCTGGGGGGTGTGAGTGTGAAATTTCCCAACAAGCAACGAGTTGCACCCACCTAAATGGGTAGGGCTGGCTGGGGCCAGTGGATGGTGGTAAAGGTCAGGGCAAGGAGAATTTGTTTTCAATAATTTGGAAAAGTAAGGTCAATCAACATAGGGCCTCAGTAAGATAGCCTGGACTATGTTGTCCACTGTAGTCCAGTTCCTCCTCACAACAATGTAGGGTAAAGAGGCCAAGAACAGTAGGCTTGAATATGCACATACGTAAGATCAACAAGCCAGGCTTAGGGTGGACAGTGAGAGTTGGTATTTTAGAGCCCAGGCCTAGCAGCAGACCTCGCTTGGAAGAAGAGAGAAGTCACGGGGAGCAGGCTGGGTAAAAGCTGCAAAATAATAAAAATGCTGCAGAATACCTAGCATCTTGTAATGATACAAGGCACCTAAAACTCTAGGAAAGAAAAGCTTGAAACTACCTGGACCATAAAACCCTTGTACAATGTGGCAATCTACACAGAGAGGAATCAGTAATCCCTCTTTCTTTCTCCTTTTTAAAAGACATTATAGAAATGGTATCCCAAATTTAAAGATTATACCAGTGGATTTGTATGCTCAAAGACATTGCAATTTGTTTTGTTCTATTAGGATATACAGTAGTCCTTTGTTTGACTTCAAATGGTTGTTAAGTTTTGAACTACTTTTCCTAACTGTGGATTTGATGCCATTCGGGGTGTGTGAGGGCCCTTGTTCCTAAAAGGAACACTCCCCTCCACTGACCACTCTTTAGACCTTGATACCCACATAGGAACGGTACACTCCTTGTTCTCATACTTTGAAATAAACTCAAGTGCGTTCCCTGACTCCTGAAGTGATTCCTTGGATTTAACACTGGTGACGAGCAAACAAGAACCGGTCAAGGACCTCAACATATGCGCACTTCATTCTCTGTTCCTTTCACATTGCATTGGCATACCTTCTGGGCCACGCCTGCGTGGAAGGTGGGTCAACTTTCATGTACTTACAACCGTTTACCGACTTTGTTTTATCTCTTTGGCCTTTTTCGATTTGTTATTCGGCACTTCGGCCGTTAGTGTGCAAGATCATATCTTTCTAGCTTGAGCCCTGACAGCGCGTTCTTCGCGTGCATCCACGGCCTTCGAAGCATGGATTGCTGCCAGTGTGCAGTGCAGGCTTTTCTCCTCTGGAATGTGTGCCACACTTACCAACATTTCGGCAATTTGATTTCTTCTTGTCTCCACAGTTCATTGTGTGAAGAATTGCTATCCATGCCCAGCCGACGACGCTTGGTGTCTTCTGATTTTTTTTTCTTCCCTCATCACGTGATGTGGTCCTGTTTGGTACTTGGCTGCTTGTAACTTTCCCTGCATCATGTGACACAGGCCTGTATGGGGCTTGGCTGCAATTTTACTTTGGGAAAACTGATCAATCTTCAAAAACGATTGCAGCAACGAAGATTTTAAATATTTTTGGGTTTGCAGCTC
Source organism: Calotriton arnoldi (assembly GCA_963921515.1). NCBI lineage: Eukaryota > Metazoa > Chordata > Amphibia > Caudata > Salamandridae > Calotriton > Calotriton arnoldi. Next base: position 243,211 of record CAWUFW010017605.1, read on the forward strand.
TATTTTCTTTTTAGGCGGTAAGGTTTTTCGAGTATCACTGCGGATACTGGTGGTATTTTGTTGACTAGTTACTTGGGTATTTATTTCGAATACCGGTGCAGTCATCTATATGCATATGTACAGTACTGTTATTTTTTATATGTATAAGTCATCTCAAGTTTCACTATGGAGACTGGTGGTGCTTGGTTGAGGAATTCTGGGGTATTTATATTGAATACCGGTGCAGTTATTTATATACATATGTACAGTATTGTTATTTAACTATTTCTCCTCAGTCTATAACTTAGTCTAGACTTGGATCATATTTAACATGCAGATGTAAAAGTGCCTCCATTTTTCCTTTCTGTTCCTAGTGATCCACCCATACAAGAGCAGAAAGGGAAGAAGGTGTTAAACCATTATGTGAGAGTATGTGGTACTTCTCTAAGAGCTGAATGCAAAATGTCATTGTTATTGCACTGTTTAGGTACTGAGGGACAGGAAGTTTGTCTGAAGAAATTGGATTTGCATTATCTTCCTAAAGTTAGTATGGTTCTCAACCATTGCCACTTTGGGAAGAGAATGCAACATTCTGGGGAATCTGTGGAGCAATACATTACTGAATTGCATAAATTGGTTTCCACATGCAACTTTGTGGTTTCAATGAAATAACAATAGCGTGACCAGTTCATGCTAGGGTATGCATTGGAAAAAGCCAAAGAAAGTATGCAGCAAAAAGACAATCCATCTTTTTAAAGGTTATCACAATGGCGAAGACATAGGGACATTCTAAAGCTTGTGTTGATGTAATTTGTAAGAATACCATCCACTATGATAGTGGGGATCGTCCTACTTTTAGATCTATGGGAATAAAGTACTGTACCTATCAAGAATGTGAAGGGATTCCAAGGTAAATGCTTCTGATGTGGGATGATAGGTCATCTTGCGATTTTTAAAATTGCCCTAGCTGGAAAGTATATTGTAAAACTTGCGGAAAGAAGGGTTATTTCGAAAATGCTGTAGAGCTGAGCATGAATCTAAGAGAGTGAGAGAAGCTGATTGTGTATTAGAAATGATGGAATGTGAAGAAGTCATTTTACAAATAAAGGAGGAGGGGAGTGAAGGTCCCTTTGAGGTTGTGGATGTGAATGGTGTATCAGTCAGGATGCTGTTTGACTCAGACACAAAGGTGACTTTGATCCCTAAGGATTTTTATGAGAAAAACTTGAGAGGGAAAGTTAAAGTGTTCAAGCGGGACATAAAACTGAAAGGTTATGGAGGTAAAACCCATAGAGTTATTGGATTATTGGGAACCATAGAATTCAAGGAAAGGATAATTCCCAGAAAATCTATATTTAAATCAAGGGTGACTCTTTAATAAGTTTGTTTAATCAAAAAGAGTTGTTTGTGTATTTTGATTCCAACAAAACACCTTCAGTTAAAGTTAGGAAGTCTGTTGACGATGGTGAGATTCCCGTGGCATCTAAGAATTTTGTCATACCCAATTCTCAACCTAAGGTTGCAAAAGTTCGCAATGTTCATTTAAGGGGGAGAGATGGCATGAAGAAGGACTTAGAGAAATTGATTGATGGTGGAATCATTTAGGAGAAGGAGGCGGCTAGGTGGTTAGCGCCCATGGTCATTGCATGGAAGAACAATGGGGAAGCAAGGTTATGTATTGATCTGAGGCACCTGAACAAGTCCATAGTCGTAGACCATTATCCCCTACCTAATATTACAGAGATGCTGTGTTCACTGAGCGGAGCCAAACATTTTTCCACTCCGGTTCTGATTTCCACCTACCATCATATCAGGTTACTCCCTTTATCTCAGGAAGTAGCTAATTGCATTTGTAACACCTTTTGGAATGTATAAGTACTTGAGAATGCCCTTTGGGTTAATATCTGATTCTTCAGTCTTTCAAAGAGCTATGGAAAATGTGTTAAAGGGTTTTGAAGGAATTAAGATCTATCAGGATGATGTGTTGTTTTATGGGAGGAGTTTAGAAGAGCATGGCAGGAGGCTATGTGAGGTATTGAAGAGATTGATGGATAGTGGCTTAACGCGGAAACCCAATAAGTGCAAAATCAATGTGGTGGAAATAGAGTACCTTGGACATTTGGTTACAGGTAGAGGAATCCACACCAAGGAGGAACTTGTAAGTACGATCCTGAATGTACAGCCTCCAAAGAATAAAGACAACTTGGTGAAGTTTCTAGGCATGGCTAAAGTCTACAGTAAGTTTGTGCCTGAATTTGCTGAAAGGAGCAGTTGTACGACAGGTTTGCTAAAGGAGGATAAAGAGTTTGGTGTCAAGAGTGGGGAAAGGAATTTGTTGACAATAAACATTGTTTGGACAAAGCCTCATGCCTGAGTAGTTTTGAACCCTGTGATCAGACTATTTTGATGACAGATGCCAGCTTGAAAGGATTAGGTGCCATTCTCTTGCAGAAATCTGAGGGGCAAATGAAAAATATTTGGTTTATCACTCCTGGATTGAGAGGAGCAGAACGTAGCTATTCCGTTATAGAAAAGGAAGCCCTAGCTCTATATTTGGCAGTGAGGAAGCTTAAAACATTTCTATGGGGACACAAACTTTAAATCAAATCTGATCTCAAACCGTTCAGGGAAGTTTTCATGAAAAATGATGTGTATTTTATCTCCGGCAGAATTCGCAAATGGGTTCTGGCTCTCCAGGAGTTTGAATTTGTGCTGTCGTACATTCCTGGTATGAGAAATTCAGTGGCTAATTGTTTCTCAAGATGGTGCCAGTCTGATAATGATGGAACGTGTGATGAGTTTTTCGGAGGTGAGGTTTGTGACGAGGAAATCAATGTTTGCTTTATCACAGGGGGCATTGTCCAAGAAGAAGAAGAATGGAGGAGAGAGCTTGATGGAGATCAAACATTATAGAGAGTGAAGAAAATGATGTCTGAGGGTTGGTCTAAAAAGGGTTGTGAGGAGCATCTGAAAGCCTTTTGGCAAGTCAAAGAGTAACTCATTCTTATCGATGGGTTAGTCATGAGGGGTAGTAGGTTGGTGACTCCGAGTAATCTGAGAAAAAGGTTGATAAGACAATGCTCATGAAAGTCACATGGGGACATTGAAAACCAAAGAAAGAGTCCGAGAAGGGTGCTGGTGGCTGGGCATGGACTTCTTGGTAAAAAGGATTATGAGAGATTACATGGAAGGTGCTAGTAGTGATAAAGTGTTGAAATGAGGGGTGCAGCCCATCCGGTACAAGAACCAGCCTTAGGACCTTGGGTGGATATTGTTCTGGATATTCTGGGTCCCATTAGGATTACATCTCTGCTTAAGTATGTCCTTGTTTGCATGGACATGTATTCCGGTTGGCCAGCGGTGAAATTAGGAAACTCTATTGAAATTAGCAAGGTGATTAACTTTCTTGATGAACTGTTTGAGAGGGAGAGTTTTCCCTCTTCTTTGCTGACCAACAATGAGGTACAACTTACACCCAGAATAATGGAGGAATTTTTGACTGCAAGAGGTATAAAGCATAAGAAAACAGTGTTGTGTCATCCAGAAGCCAACAGAAGATTGAGCGCTTTAATAAAGTGCTGAAAGATATACCTAAGTCCTTGATGTGTGGTGCAGATTGGAAGGTTAAATTGAAGAATAAAGTGAGAGAATATAGGCTCACCCCACATTCCGCTACTGGCGTCACACAGTTTTCGTTGTTTAGAAGAAGGACGGGCAACATTGTTCTGTTTCCCCCATGGGTGGATGACAAACATGGGGAAGTGGACAGTAGTTTTGAACCTGGTGCTGAATGGAGAGAGAGAGAGAGTGTGTGAGAGAGAGAGAGAAGTTGGTAATGAGGAAAGACATGTCTAAAGTAGCTAAAGTAATTGATCTGCAAGTCGAGGATTGAGTAAAGATCAAGTCTCCAACGAAAGATGGAACTAACGTAAAAATTAGTCAACCGCTGAAAGTGATTAAAGTGTTCAAGAATGTGGTTAGGACTGATGATCATAGGATTTGGAATTTGGGAAGGGCAGCCAAATGTCATCCTGTGCAACCTGAGTTTGACATGCAGGTACCAAATTCTCAAGCTGAAGGTATGAGGAAGAGCCAACCTGCGAGAAAGAGGCCTTTTTATTTATGTGATTAGGTACAGAAGATGTACTATGTTCTAAAGTTAAATATGTGTTGCTGGTGTTTGGGAACGAGGTTCTCTTATTTATGTTTTCATTACAGTGATGTTTTCTATTTTATTCGCTTTGTGTAAATATTGTATATTGTGTGGGGGAGGTGTGTGGTATTCTAGAATTTTATGAGGCTGCTGGAGATTGGAATGGTGAGGTCAGAGAGAGAAGGAGCGAGGAGGAGTGAGGCTGGGCTCTGACTGGCAGTTGGTATATGGGGTCTTTGTTACAGATTTCTACTTCTAATAAACTCATAGTGCTTTCCCTGACACCTGAATTGTTTCCGTGGATTTAACAATGGTCATCTGGTACAAATCCATATTTTGACTCCTGGATTCTGATTTATTTTGAGAGTACTTCTTGTCATGAAGTGACAGACTAATACTGCCAAGAATCAGATGTTTCCAAGTGCTAAAACTAATGTGGGAAGTAGGTGGTTGCTTTGTAGAGTTATAACTACCTTTAAGTTCACACAGTCTCAAGCAGTTTGCACAGTCTCGAACAGACAAAATACCCATAGTACAGCTAAGGTGCTTTACCATGGTCTGTGCCAAGGCACTCCAACTGTATTTGCTCGACACAGACTAGCACAACAAATGTAGTGTCCCAGGTGTAGCTGCAAACTCACAACTGTCCTTGATCAGCGCATTAGCAAAACATGGACCTACTGTTTGAAGCCAGCAATCTGCTTTTCACTTTTGCCAGCAGTGAACCTGCCTGCATTGGAAAAGGTGGTGGAGATGCCCTTACATAAGGGTGCAGTGAGTGACTGCACCTGCCTGCAAGGAGATATTTGGACGTCCATGGGACCTCCTCTACTCCATTTCAAAGGGGCGCTCTTCAGGGGTACACTGACTGTGCACCACTTCAATGTTGAGCGCAGTCAGTCCAACCCCTAAAATCACGTTTGATTTTGCAACACAATATGCATGGGGCCATTCTCTGATGCAGATGGCGAAATGCACCATTGACATTGTGGTGGCACTACATGTGCACCAGCATGATGTGTATTTCAGCAGGTGCGGCACAAGCATCTGCAGCCCCTTCTGTAATATCAAAATATCATGAGGAGCAGAAAGCATGCACACATCCCTGTTGCGTTCCTGTGGCCCTTTTGAATAATGTAGCTCTTAATGACAGTTCTGTGATGTCTCTTATATAAATAAATGCATTCTTTTTCTCCTTCATCTTCTTCTTCCTCATATGCCTTTTCTTATTATTTTTATTAGTTTTCTTCTTCTGCCTTTTCTTCTCATCCGTTTTCTTCTTCATTTTCTTCATCTTTTGTTCGTCTGCTTCTTGTTCTTCTTCCTCCTCTTTTCCTTTTTGTTTGCCTCCTTTTTTCTTCTACATTTTCTTCTTTTTCTCTTTTTCTTCTTCCTCTTTCTTCTCCATTTCTTCTTCTTCTTATTTGCCTTCCTTCTTCTTTTTATTTTTATATTAGTGGTAGTTGTAGTAGTCACAGTAGTAGTAATATTATTATTGCTACTAGTGTTACTGCTAGTACTACAACTCTTGTACATAGAACTGCACCTTGAAAACAACAAACTACCTCTCATTGGTTAGCTCTGCTTATGGGTCACCTACCCCTTAATCCCTCTGACTTCATTCATCATGTTTTAACTTTCAAGTTTATCAGTTATTTGATTTATGCTCTTAAAGGCAAACACACATATAATTTCATACTGTATTTGTAATCATTATTTCTATCATATATGTCACTTTAATACTATAAGCAATAAAATCAGTTCTAAAAAATCTACAGTTACCATCATTGTGCCACCATCAACAATAAACTTTGTTTAAAACTCCTATAACTGTAGTTAGTGTAAAAACACTTGCTTAATATTTAACATTTCCAAACATTAAATCATATTGTTCAAAAATGCTCTGTTTGATGCATAGAGTAGTGTGCTTACAATTGAATATGTAATCTGCCACAAGCGATAGATGAAGAATTCTCAGTTTTCTCATAATCAGTATCAAAATTCTCTGTCTTTCTAAACGCAAAGTAGTTCAAAACAATATAAGGTGCTGTAGTGTTAATAAAGTCTGCCTGCATAATGGACATAATGTCAGTGAAAGATCAGTGCTATGTTTAAATTCTATTGTATATTCAATATTATCTGGCCCATTCTCATTTTCGATACAAAAGGGGATACAAAAGGGGGTGATGGACGGAACGTTTGAGCCAATCAAACACTCACCCCCAGTCAACTGATCTAGGTTTAATCCATCATCATTCTTTAGCTCACTCCACCACCCCAGTTCAGACATGGCCATATGCAAATCAGTCTGACCCTGTGCCTCATGGGAACAGTCCAGCCCGAACTGCCAAGCCATGTCTTCCCTGGACCGGAAACAAGCATCCTAGGACCGGTTTCTGGCATTCCAGCCGTCATCAGCCAGGCTTGCTTGAATCCAGTGGCAAAGTGAGCAAGGGACCCACGTCTGGGCATACCCCCGCCAACTTAGGGCGAACAAAGCGATACAAAAGGGGATGATGGACGGAACGTTTGAGCCAATCAAACACTCACCCCCAGTCAACTGATCTAGGTTTAATCCATCATCATTCTTTAGCTCACTCCACCACCCCAGTTCAGACATGGCCATATGCAAATCAGTCTGACCCTGTGCCTCATGGGAACAGTCCAGCCCGAACTGCCAAGCCATGTCTTCCCTGGACCGGAAACAAGCATCCTAGGACCGGTTTCTGGCATTCCAGCCGTCATCAGCCAGGCTTGCTTGAATCCAGTGGCAAAGTGAGCAAGGGACCCACGTCTGGGCATACCCCGCCAACTTAGGGCGAACAAAGCGATACAAAAGGGGATGATGGACGGAACGTTTGAGCCAATCAAACACTCACCCCCAGTCAACTGATCTAGGTTTAATCCATCATCATTCTTTAGCTCACTCCACCACCCCAGTTCAGACATGGCCATGTGCAAATCAGTCTGACCCTGTGCCTCATGGGAACAGTCCAGCCCGAACTGCCAAGCCATGTCTTCCCTGGACCGGAAACAAGCATCCTAGGACCGGTTTCTGGCATTCCAGCCGTCATCAGCCAGGCTTGCTTGAATCCAGTGGCAAAGTGAGCAAGGGACCCACGTCTGGGCATACCCCCGCCAACTTAGGGCGAACAAAGCGATACAAAAGGGGATGATGGACGGAACGTTTGAGCCAATCAAACACTCACCCCCAGTCAACTGATCTAGGTTTAATCCATCATCATTCTTTAGCTCACTCCACCACCCCAGTTCAGACATGGCCATATGCAAATCAGTCTGACCCTGTGCCTCATGGGAACAGTCCAGCCCGAACTGCCAAGCCATGTCTTCCCTGGACCGGAAACAAGCATCCTAGGACCGGTTTCTGGCATTCCAGCCGTCATCAGCCAGGCTTGCTTGAATCCAGTGGCAAAGTGAGCAAGGGACCCACGTCTGGGCATACCCCCGCCAACTTAGGGCGAACAAAGCGATACAAAAGGGGATGATGGACGGAACGTTTGAGCCAATCAAACACTCACCCCCAGTCAACTGATCTAGGTTTAATCCATCATCATTCTTTAGCTCACTCCACCACCCCAGTTCAGACATGGCCATATGCAAATCAGTCTGACCCTGTGCCTCATGGGAACAGTCCAGCCCGAACTGCCAAGCCATGTCTTCCCTGGACCGGAAACAAGCATCCTAGGACCGGTTTCTGGCATTCCAGCCGTCATCAGCCAGGCTTGCTTGAATCCAGTGGCAAAGTGAGCAAGGGACCCACGTCTGGGCATACCCCCGCCAACTTAGGGCGAACAAAGCGATACAAAAGGGGATGATGGACGGAACGTTTGAGCCAATCAAACACTCACCCCCAGTCAACTGATCTAGGTTTAATCCATCATCATTCTTTAGCTCACTCCACCACCCCAGTTCAGACATGGCCATATGCAAATCAGTCTGACCCTGTGCCTCATGGGAACAGTCCAGCCCGAACTGCCAAGCCATGTCTTCCCTGGACCGGAAACAAGCATCCTAGGACCGGTTTCTGGCATTCCAGCCGTCATCAGCCAGGCTTGCTTGAATCCAGTGGCAAAGTGAGCAAGGGACCCACGTCTGGGCATACCATTCTCATTTTCAGCATACACCTCTTTATTTCCTTTAAATTTCATAAATACCAATGAGGAACAGCTTTTCCTTCAGGACTTGTCACTAAGTAATATCTGATATTGGGGCATACTCTCAAGGACTTATTGCCGATTTATCTGCACTTTAGCGCCGCAAAAGTGGCGATAGATCTATCGCCCCATTCACAAGCTGGTGCAAACTGCCGACATCGTCAGTTTTCCTGCGCAAAAAACATCGCCACGGATGAGTGCGACAACTAACGCTAATGATATGCAGAGTAGGCGTTCCCGTGCAAAAACACACGAAAACACCACTTCGCGCGATTCTCAACGACCAGTCAGATCTGCGATGCGAACCAAGAACAGGCAATAAGGCGCGTTAGCTGCAGGGATTTAACACCTGCCTTTTGCTGGTGTTAAGCAGGACGACTACCTGCAGTATGAAAGGGAGCCCAGCCCAGAGCCACATCTGAAGACCCACAGATGCCACGGAGCCAATGAACATGCAGCTCGGAGACCCAAGATGGCCACAACACCCACCACCACCACTCCCAGCCCCCCCCCTCTAAACCCCCCCCGGACTACCACCGAGGCAGCGTAGGACAAGACAGCGGAACCTCCGAAAACGGCATGGCCCCTCAGCCACACAAGTGCAGAATGTGGGGAGAGGTGGGAACCAAGTATGTGTTAAGGAGGCAAGTCACCCATGAAGAAGAATGTACACAATGCCAAGTGTGGTGGTGATGTGCTGGACAGCCCTCAGAATGCAGAGCACAGACATGTCCATGTGGACATATACTGCTGGCGTTTGTAGTGTTGTGGACAGTGGACGCAAACATGTTACCTTGGGCAGTGGGGAAGACCTTGGACATGTAGCTGTGCCGTCCCCCCCTGTAAGCGTAAGCGGAGTGGGCTGAGCCGGCGTACGCCACTCCAGCGTAGGAGTGCGGATAAAAAGGCCGGGGCTCTGGGCGTGGTTCTCTTCTGTGATGGGCAACGTGTCTGCCAGGGCGGCGCACCTCACCCTGCCACGAGTCCGCCGTTGTGACCTCCAGACTCCACGACACAGGCCCCCAGCGCAGCCAGCGGCACAGCAACACAGAGTCATGTGTGTGCCGGATACTGCCTAAGTCCTACACTGCGGTCAGCAGGTCCCACAATTCAAATCGTACCACATTTCTGTCAATGGAGGAAACCACTAGTCAACAGACATTGCCCCCAGTGCGGCCCGCCCGGACAACGCATCATCGTTGGCTGTTCACCGCTGGGCGCTCCAGGTGCCACTGACCCAGTGCAACACAAGTCGACGCCACGTGGCAATATTGAGGCAGAATTCAGTAGGCAAAAACATTGCTCCCAGTGCGGTCCGCCCGGACGACGCATCATTGTTGGCTGTGCACCTGCTGAGCGCTACAGGTGCCACTGACCCTGTGCAACACAAGGGGACGCCAAATGGCCGTGGGCCCTTGCTGACCGCTGCCTCCGGCCTACACTGCGGTCAGCAGGGCTCACATGTCACATCCTGACCTGCAAAGACACCCCATCATCGTTGGCTGTGCACACGCTGAGCGCATCAGGTGACACCAACTCTATGCACCCCAACTCATGACCCCTTCATGATTGAGTCATGTGCTGTGGACTGCGGATGCAACAATGTCACCTCAGGCCTTTGAGAAGACCTGGGACGATGACGATGAAAATGAGGCAGGTGTACCACACCCCACTGCAGCTGCAGCAGGAATATCCCGAAGGTACACAAACATGATCAATCCTTCACATGAGCACGCTCAGCTATGGTGCCCCTACCTCAGTGAACTGCAAGTCATGGACCCTTTACTATTGAATCTACTGTGTGTGATCCGATGTTCACTGTTCTAGTTGTTGCCAGAACCAACCACTCCCTGAGGGCTGGCTCACATGCACCCCACACCCATCCAGCACAGGCGTCACTGGACATGTGACCCTGTTAATAAAAAGGGGCCGGGCGCACGTGCCCGTAGCCAGTTTCACTAACTAACCAAGTGTGTCCGTGTGGTCATTATGTATGCATGATGGGCCCGGGCCCGACCACATTACATTGTGCTTTGGACAGTGGTTGCAACCATGTCACCTCAGGCAGTGGGGAAGACCTTGGACATGTAGCTTCGTCGTCCCCCCCTGTATGCGCAAGCAGAGAGGGCTGGGCATGCGTACACCAGTCCAGCGTAGGGGTTAGAAGATTTTGCCTGAGGGACTGGGCGTGGTTCAGTTCTGGCCTGGACAAGGAAGTACGTAATGCGTGTGTCTCTGTTGTAGTGTGGGCGCCACCTGGCCCACAATCGTCAATGTTGCAATGTAGCATGCACCCGTAGGGCGGGCTCGCACGTACGGAATCATGAAGGAGCGCAAGACCGCTCGGGGTCTTGGCTCATACATGACAAGTGTTGTGTGTATCTGTATAGCCGCAGCATGAGCCAAATGCCTAGCCTCAATCGCAGCGCGAGTACAGCCAGCCATGAACTGTACACCTGTGTCAGCCCTGTCCTTACCATAGGCCTACACTCACGTGGCCGCCCACCCTCAACGTCCAACATCACAGTGTCATTGTCAGGCTTGTGGACATGCACAGACAGGCATGACAATGATGTGCCGTAGGAGTGCAAGTGATGCAACCGCGCAGCACACACACGTAAAAAGGCTCGGGGGAGGGAGGAGCAGCTGTGAGGCAACGTAACACACAGTGAGGCCGCTCATTTGCCACATGCTAGGCATGTCATACATGATTCCCAAAGTCGCAGACATCCCGCCCCGCCCCCAACAAGCCTCTACACATTTCCTGAATGCAAGCAGATGACAAACTAACATTAGGGATGAAAGCTCCATTGTCTGAACTATCAGGCGGAAGCACATCTGCACCTCCGACCTCGGAATTGCGTGTGCTCGGCACCCCCTGACAGATACCATAGCAGCTGATGACGACTCCCACACTATGCACAGCCTGACGACAGACCAACGTATACACACCCCACACACAGAAGTCCTTGCTCGAAGTTATCTTGCATGGAATGTCCTTCACACTTACTCCCACACCATCCCAGGCCTACAACCGTTGCACACAAACACTTCTCATTGATCCGAGCTGTGGCATTTCATCCACAGAACTGGCGCAGGTCAGAACAGTGCCGCTTCAACCAGAGCCACTAATGC